>SDUX01000083.1:26882-117797 GCA_008729055.1 Pyropia haitanensis
GCCCACTTTTGCCCACTTTTGCCCACTTTTGCGTCTACAGCGATGCTGCACACGATCCGGCGGCCGAATTGGCGCGCATCCTTCATTCCAGCCATAGATCCACCCGCTCGATGTCCGAGGTTCGACCCCCACGGTCGTGCATGCGGTGGTAGGCCGCTTCTCACCCACTTTTGCCCACTGTTGCCTTTTGCCCACTTTCGCGTGTACAGCAATGCAGCACGCGCTCCGGCGGCCGAATTGGCTTGCATGCTTTATTCCAGCCATACATCCGCCCGCTCGACGTCCGAGCTTCCACCCGCACCGTCGTGCATGGGGTGGTTGGCCGACCCGTTCGTTGGCGCGTCCGTTGGATGCAACGAGCGTTTTGTGGAGCGCCGGTTTCCACGTGTCAATTTTGTGGAATGGTTTTTGCCACGTGGGGGTCCCGACAGCCAGGTGTGACGGTCGGCGACAAAAGTTCCGCCTCACACCGTCCACGCCAGTGTGACGGGCGGAACGCGCAGGGGACAGTTTGGGTGGCGGGGCGCACTTTGTGGCCACTGTTTGGACCACTTTCTGGCGACTTTTCACGTGAATTTCTTTGCAGTTTTGAAAGTTCTTGCCCCAATTGCCCATTTGTGTCCTAATTTGGCCCCCTTTTTGCCCACTTTTTGCCCACTTCTTACCCACTTCCTACCCACTTGTGCCCACTTTTGCCCACTTTTGCCCACTTTTGCGTCTACAGCGATGCTGCACACGATCCGGCGGCCGAATTGGCGCGCATCCTTCATTCCAGCCATAGATCCACCCGCTCGATGTCCGAGGTTCGACCCCCACGGTCGTGCATGCGGTGGTAGGCCGCTTCTCACCCACTTTTGCCCACTGTTGCCCACTTTTGCCCACTTTCGCGTGTACAGCAATGCAGCACGCGCTCCGGCGGCCGAATTGGCTTGCATGCTTTATTCCAGCCATACATCCGCCCGCTCGACGTCCGAGCTTCCACCCGCACCGTCGTGCATGGGGTGGTTGGCCGACCCGTTCGTTGGCGCGTCCGTTGGATGCAACGAGCGTTTTGTGGAGCGCCGGTTTCCACGTGTCAATTTTGTGGAATGGTTTTTGCCACGTGGGGGTCCCGACAGCCAGGTGTGACGGTCGGCGACAAAAGTTCCGCCCTCACACCGTCCACGCCAGTGTGACGGGCGGAACGCGCAGGGGACAGTTTGGGTGGCGGGGCGCACTTTGTGGCCACTGTTGGACCACTTTCTGGCGACTTTCACGTGAATTTTCTTTGCAGTTATGGAAAGTTCTTGCCCCAATTGCCCATTTGTGTCCTAATTTGGCCCCCTTTTTGCCCACTTTTTGCCCACTTCTTACCCACTTCCTACCCACTTGTGCCCACTTTTGCCCACTTTTGCCCACTTTTGCGTCTACAGCGATGCTGCACACGATCCGGCGGCCGAATTGGCGGTCGTGCATGCGGTGGTAGGCCGCTTCTCACCCACTTTTGCCCACTGTTGCCCACTTTTGCCCACTTTCGCGTGTACAGCAATGCAGCACGCGCTCCGGCGGCCGAATTGGCTTGCATGCTTTATTCCAGCCATACATCCGCCCGCTCGACGTCCGAGCTTCCACCCGCACCGTCGTGCATGGGGTGGTTGGCCGACCCGTTCGTTGGCGCGTCCGTTGGATGCAACGAGCGTTTTGTGGAGCGCCGGTTTCCACGTGTCAATTTTGTGGAATGGTTTTTGCCACGTGGGGGTCCCGACAGCCAGGTGTGACGGTCGGCGACAAAAGTTCCGCCCTCACACCGTCCACGCCAGTGTGACGGGCGGAACGCGCAGGGGACAGTTTGGGTGGCGGGGCGCACTTTGTGGCCACTGTTGGACCACTTTCTGGCGACTTTCACGTGAATTTTCTTTGCAGTTATGGAAAGTTCTTGCCCCAATTGCCCATTTGTGTCCTAATTTGGCCCCCTTTTTGCCCACTTTTTGCCCACTTCTTACCCACTTCCTACCACTTGTGCCCACTTTTGCCCACTTTTGCCCACTTTTGCGTCTACAGCGATGCTGCACACGATCCGGCGGCCGAATTGGCGCGCATCCTTCATTCCAGCCATAGATCCACCCGCTCGATGTCCGAGGTTCGACCCCCACGGTCGTGCATGCGGTAGGCCGCTTCTCACCCACTTTTGCCCACTGTTGCCCACTTTTGCCCACTTTCGCGTGTACAGCAATGCAGCACGCGCTCCGGCGGCCGAATTGGCTTGCATGCTTTATTCCAGCCATACATCCGCCCGCTCGACGTCCGAGCTTCCACCCGCACCGTCGTGCATGGGGTGGTTGGCCGACCCGTTCGTTGGCGCGTCCGTTGGATGCAACGAGCGTTTTGTGGAGCGCCGGTTTCCACGTGTCAATTTTGTGGAATGGTTTTTGCCACGTGGGGGTCCCGACAGCCAGGTGTGACGGTCGGCGACAAAAGTTCCGCCCTCACACCGTCCACGCCAGTGTGACGGGCGGAACGCGCAGGGACACGTGTGGCGGGGCGCGGAATGGTTTTTGGCCACTGGTTGGGTGGACACTTGTGACGTCGGCGATTCTTTGCAGTTCCGGCCTCACAAGTTCCACTTGCCAGTGCAATTGCCCGGCTTGCATGGAACGCGCAGCCCCTTTCGTTTGGGTGGCTTTTTGCCCACGTGGCCACTGTTGGACTTCCACGCCAGTGTGACGGGCGGAACGCGCAGGGACAGTTTGGGTGGCGGGCGCACTTTGTGGCCACTGTTGGACACTTTCTGGCGACTTTCACGTTTTTCTTTGCATTCTTGCCCCCAATTGCCCATTTGTGTCCTAATTTGGCCCCCTTTTGCCCACTTTTTGCCCACTTCTTACCCACTTCCTACCCACACTTTTGCCCACTTTTGCCCACTTTTGCGTCTACAGCGATGCTGCACGATCCGGCGGCCGAATTGGCGCGCATCCTTCATTCCAGCCATAGATCCACCCGCTCGATGTCCGAGGTTCGACCCCACGGTCGTGCATGCGGTGGTAGGCCGCTTCTCACCCACTTTTGCCCACTGTTGCCCACTTTTGCCCACTTTCGCGTGTACAGCAATGCAGCACGCGCTCCGGCGGCCGAATTGGCTTGCATGCTTTATTCCAGCCATACATCCGCCCGCTCGACGTCCGAGCTTCCACCCGCACCGGTCGTGCATGGGGTGGTTGGCCGACCCGTTCGTTGGCGGCGTCCGTTGGATGCAACGAGCGTTTTGTGGAGCGCCGGTTTCCACGTGTCAATTTTGTGGAATGGTTTTTGCCACGTGGGGGTCCCGACAGCCAGGTGTGACGGTCGGCGACAAAAGTTCCGCCCTCACACCGGTCCACGCCAGTGTGACGGGCGGAACGCGCAGGGACAGTTTGGGTGGCGGGGCGCACTTTGTGGCCACTGTTGGACCACTTTCTGGCGACTTTCACGTGAATTTTCTTTGCAGTTATGGAAAGTTCTTGCCCCCAATTGCCCATTTGTGTCCTAATTTGGCCCCTTTTGCCCACTTTTTTGCCCACTTCTTACCCACTTCCTACCCACTGTGCCACTTTTGCCCACTTTGCCCACTTTTGCGTCTACAGCGATGCTGCACACGATCCGGCGGCCGAATTGCGCGCCATCCTTCATTCCAGCCATAGATCCACCCGCTCGATGTCCAGGTTCGACCCCCACGGTCGTGCATGCGGTGGTAGGGCCGCTTCTCACCCACTTTGCCCACTGTTGCCCACTTTTGCCCACTTTCGCGTGTACAGCAATGCAGCACGCGCTCCGGCGGCCGAATTGCTTGCATGCTTTATTTCAGCCATACATCCGCCCGCTCGACGTCCGAGCTTCCACCCGCACCGTCGTGCATGGGGTGGTTGGCCGACCCGTTCGTTGGCGCGTCCGTTGGATGCAACGAGCGTTTTGTGGAGCGCCGGTTTCCACGTGTCAATTTTGTGGAATGGTTTTTGCCATCCCGACAGCCAGGTGTGACGGTCGGCGACAAAAGTTCCGCCCTCACACCGTCCACGCCAGTGTGACGGGCGGAACGCGCAGGGGACAGTTTGGGTGGCGGGGCGCACTTTGTGGCCACTGTTGGACCACTTTCTGGCGACTTTCACGTGTGCATGGCCCATTTGTGTCCTGGTTGGGTGGGTTGCGAGCGATGCTGCACACGATCGAATTGGCGCGTGCCATCCACGATGTCCGAGGTTCGACCCCACCCCACGGTCGTGCATGCGGTGGTAGCCGCTTCTCACCCACTTTTGCCCACTGTTGCCCACTTTTGCCCACTTTCGCGTGTACAGCAATGCAGCACGCGCTCCGGCGGCCGAATTGGCTTGCATGCTTTATTCCAGCCATACATCCGCCCGCTCGACGTCCGAGCTTCCACCCGCACCGTCGTGCATGGGGTGGTTGGCCGACCCGTTCGTTGGCGCGTCCGTTGGATGCAACGAGCGTTTTGTGGAGCGCCGGTTTCCACGTGTCAATTTTGTGGAATGGTTTTTGCCACGTGGGGGTCCCGACAGCCAGGTGTGACGGTCGGCGACAAAAGTTCCGCCCTCACACCGTCCACGCCAGTGTGACGGGCGGAACGCGCAGGGGACAGTTTGGGTGGCGGGGCGCACTTTGTGGCCACTGTTGGACCACTTTCTGGCGACTTTCACGTGAATTTTCTTTGCAGTTATGGAAAGTTCTTGCCCCCAATTGCCCATTTGTGTCCTAATTTGGCCCCCTTTTTGCCCACTTTTTGCCCACTTCTTACCCACTTCCTACCCACTTGTGCCCACTTTTGCCCACTTTTGCCCACTTTTGCGTCTACAGCGATGCTGCACACGATCCGGCGGCCGAATTGGCGCGCATCCTTCATTCCAGCCATAGATCCACCCGCTCGATGTCCGAGGTTCGACCCCCACGGTCGTGCATGCGGTGGTAGGCCGCTTCTCACCCACTTTTGCCCACTGTTGCCCACTTTTGCCCACTTTCGCGTGTACAGCAATGCAGCACGCGCTCCGGCGGCCGAATTGGCTTGCATGCTTTATTCCAGCCATACATCCGCCCGCTCGACGTCCGAGCTTCCACCCGCACCGTCGTGCATGGGGTGGTTGGCCGACCCGTTCGTTGGCGCGTCCGTTGGATGCAACGAGCGTTTTGTGGAGCGCCGGTTTCCACGTGTCAATTTTGTGGAATGGTTTTTGCCACGTGGGGGTCCCGACAGCCAGGTGTGACGGTCGGCGACAAAAGTTCCGCCCTCACACCGTCCACGCCAGTGTGACGGGCGGAACGCGCAGGGGACAGTTTGGGTGGCGGGGCGCACTTTGTGGCCACTGTTGGACCACTTTCTGGCGACTTTCACGTGAATTTTCTTTGCAGTTATGGAAAGTTCTTGCCCCCAATTGCCCATTTGTGTCCTAATTTGGCCCCCTTTTTGCCCACTTTTTGCCCACTTCTTACCCACTTCCTACCCACTTGTGCCCACTTTTGCCCACTTTTGCCCACTTTTGCGTCTACAGCGATGCTGCACACGATCCGGCGGCCGAATTGGCGCGCATCCTTCATTCCAGCCATAGATCCACCCGCTCGATGTCCGAGGTTCGACCCCCACGGTCGTGCATGCGGTGGTAGGCCGCTTCTCACCCACTTTTGCCCACTGTTGCCCACTTTTGCCCACTTTCGCGTGTACAGCAATGCAGCACGCGCTCCGGCGGCCGAATTGGCTTGCATGCTTTATTCCAGCCATACATCCGCCCGCTCGACGTCCGAGCTTCCACCCGCACCGTCGTGCATGGGGTGGTTGGCCGACCCGTTCGTTGGCGCGTCCGTTGGATGCAACGAGCGTTTTGTGGAGCGCCGGTTTCCACGTGTCAATTTTGTGGAATGGTTTTTGCCACGTGGGGGTCCCGACAGCCAGGTGTGACGGTCGGCGACAAAAGTTCCGCCCTCACACCGTCCACGCCAGTGTGACGGGCGGAACGCGCAGGGGACAGTTTGGGTGGCGGGGCGCACTTTGTGGCCACTGTTGGACCACTTTCTGGCGACTTTCACGTGAATTTTCTTTGCAGTTATGGAAAGTTCTTGCCCCCAATTGCCCATTTGTGTCCTAATTTGGCCCCCTTTTTGCCCACTTTTTGCCCACTTCTTACCCACTTCCTACCCACTTGTGCCCACTTTTGCCCACTTTTGCCCACTTTTGCGTCTACAGCGATGCTGCACACGATCCGGCGGCCGAATTGGCGCGCATCCTTCATTCCAGCCATAGATCCACCCGCTCGATGTCCGAGGTTCGACCCCCACGGTCGTGCATGCGGTGGTAGGCCGCTTCTCACCCACTTTTGCCCACTGTTGCCCACTTTTGCCCACTTTCGCGTGTACAGCAATGCAGCACGCGCTCCGGCGGCCGAATTGGCTTGCATGCTTTATTCCAGCCATACATCCGCCCGCTCGACGTCCGAGCTTCCACCCGCACCGTCGTGCATGGGGTGGTTGGCCGACCCGTTCGTTGGCGCGTCCGTTGGATGCAACGAGCGTTTTGTGGAGCGCCGGTTTCCACGTGTCAATTTTGTGGAATGGTTTTTGCCACGTGGGGGTCCCGACAGCCAGGTGTGACGGTCGGCGACAAAAGTTCCGCCCTCACACCGTCCACGCCAGTGTGACGGGCGGAACGCGCAGGGGACAGTTTGGGTGGCGGGGCGCACTTTGTGGCCACTGTTGGACCACTTTCTGGCGACTTTCACGTGAATTTTCTTTGCAGTTATGGAAAGTTCTTGCCCCCAATTGCCCATTTGTGTCCTAATTTGGCCCCCTTTTTGCCCACTTTTTGCCCACTTCTTACCCACTTCCTACCCACTTGTGCCCACTTTTGCCCACTTTTGCCCACTTTTGCGTCTACAGCGATGCTGCACACGATCCGGCGGCCGAATTGGCGCGCATCCTTCATTCCAGCCATAGATCCACCCGCTCGATGTCCGAGGTTCGACCCCCACGGTCGTGCATGCGGTGGTAGGCCGCTTCTCACCCACTTTTGCCCACTGTTGCCCACTTTTGCCCACTTTCGCGTGTACAGCAATGCAGCACGCGCTCCGGCGGCCGAATTGGCTTGCATGCTTTATTCCAGCCATACATCCGCCCGCTCGACGTCCGAGCTTCCACCCGCACCGTCGTGCATGGGGTGGTTGGCCGACCCGTTCGTTGGCGCGTCCGTTGGATGCAACGAGCGTTTTGTGGAGCGCCGGTTTCCACGTGTCAATTTTGTGGAATGGTTTTTGCCACGTGGGGGTCCCGACAGCCAGGTGTGACGGTCGGCGACAAAAGTTCCGCCCTCACACCGTCCACGCCAGTGTGACGGGCGGAACGCGCAGGGGACAGTTTGGGTGGCGGGGCGCACTTTGTGGCCACTGTTGGACCACTTTCTGGCGACTTTCACGTGAATTTTCTTTGCAGTTATGGAAAGTTCTTGCCCCCAATTGCCCATTTGTGTCCTAATTTGGCCCCCTTTTTGCCCACTTTTTGCCCACTTCTTACCCACTTCCTACCCACTTGTGCCCACTTTTGCCCACTTTTGCCCACTTTTGCGTCTACAGCGATGCTGCACACGATCCGGCGGCCGAATTGGCGCGCATCCTTCATTCCAGCCATAGATCCACCCGCTCGATGTCCGAGGTTCGACCCCCACGGTCGTGCATGCGGTGGTAGGCCGCTTCTCACCCACTTTTGCCCACTGTTGCCCACTTTTGCCCACTTTCGCGTGTACAGCAATGCAGCACGCGCTCCGGCGGCCGAATTGGCTTGCATGCTTTATTCCAGCCATACATCCGCCCGCTCGACGTCCGAGCTTCCACCCGCACCGTCGTGCATGGGGTGGTTGGCCGACCCGTTCGTTGGCGCGTCCGTTGGATGCAACGAGCGTTTTGTGGAGCGCCGGTTTCCACGTGTCAATTTTGTGGAATGGTTTTTGCCACGTGGGGGTCCCGACAGCCAGGTGTGACGGTCGGCGACAAAAGTTCCGCCCTCACACCGTCCACGCCAGTGTGACGGGCGGAACGCGCAGGGGACAGTTTGGGTGGCGGGGCGCACTTTGTGGCCACTGTTGGACCACTTTCTGGCGACTTTCACGTGAATTTTCTTTGCAGTTATGGAAAGTTCTTGCCCCCAATTGCCCATTTGTGTCCTAATTTGGCCCCCTTTTTGCCCACTTTTTGCCCACTTCTTACCCACTTCCTACCCACTTGTGCCCACTTTTGCCCACTTTTGCCCACTTTTGCGTCTACAGCGATGCTGCACACGATCCGGCGGCCGAATTGGCGCGCATCCTTCATTCCAGCCATAGATCCACCCGCTCGATGTCCGAGGTTCGACCCCCACGGTCGTGCATGCGGTGGTAGGCCGCTTCTCACCCACTTTTGCCCACTGTTGCCCACTTTTGCCCACTTTCGCGTGTACAGCAATGCAGCACGCGCTCCGGCGGCCGAATTGGCTTGCATGCTTTATTCCAGCCATACATCCGCCCGCTCGACGTCCGAGCTTCCACCCGCACCGTCGTGCATGGGGTGGTTGGCCGACCCGTTCGTTGGCGCGTCCGTTGGATGCAACGAGCGTTTTGTGGAGCGCCGGTTTCCACGTGTCAATTTTGTGGAATGGTTTTTGCCACGTGGGGGTCCCGACAGCCAGGTGTGACGGTCGGCGACAAAAGTTCCGCCCTCACACCGTCCACGCCAGTGTGACGGGCGGAACGCGCAGGGGACAGTTTGGGTGGCGGGGCGCACTTTGTGGCCACTGTTGGACCACTTTCTGGCGACTTTCACGTGAATTTTCTTTGCAGTTATGGAAAGTTCTTGCCCCCAATTGCCCATTTGTGTCCTAATTTGGCCCCCTTTTTGCCCACTTTTTGCCCACTTCTTACCCACTTCCTACCCACTTGTGCCCACTTTTGCCCACTTTTGCCCACTTTTGCGTCTACAGCGATGCTGCACACGATCCGGCGGCCGAATTGGCGCGCATCCTTCATTCCAGCCATAGATCCACCCGCTCGATGTCCGAGGTTCGACCCCCACGGTCGTGCATGCGGTGGTAGGCCGCTTCTCACCCACTTTTGCCCACTGTTGCCCACTTTTGCCCACTTTCGCGTGTACAGCAATGCAGCACGCGCTCCGGCGGCCGAATTGGCTTGCATGCTTTATTCCAGCCATACATCCGCCCGCTCGACGTCCGAGCTTCCACCCGCACCGTCGTGCATGGGGTGGTTGGCCGACCCGTTCGTTGGCGCGTCCGTTGGATGCAACGAGCGTTTTGTGGAGCGCCGGTTTCCACGTGTCAATTTTGTGGAATGGTTTTTGCCACGTGGGGGTCCCGACAGCCAGGTGTGACGGTCGGCGACAAAAGTTCCGCCCTCACACCGTCCACGCCAGTGTGACGGGCGGAACGCGCAGGGGACAGTTTGGGTGGCGGGGCGCACTTTGTGGCCACTGTTGGACCACTTTCTGGCGACTTTCACGTGAATTTTCTTTGCAGTTATGGAAAGTTCTTGCCCCCAATTGCCCATTTGTGTCCTAATTTGGCCCCCTTTTTGCCCACTTTTTGCCCACTTCTTACCCACTTCCTACCCACTTGTGCCCACTTTTGCCCACTTTTGCCCACTTTTGCGTCTACAGCGATGCTGCACACGATCCGGCGGCCGAATTGGCGCGCATCCTTCATTCCAGCCATAGATCCACCCGCTCGATGTCCGAGGTTCGACCCCCACGGTCGTGCATGCGGTGGTAGGCCGCTTCTCACCCACTTTTGCCCACTGTTGCCCACTTTTGCCCACTTTCGCGTGTACAGCAATGCAGCACGCGCTCCGGCGGCCGAATTGGCTTGCATGCTTTATTCCAGCCATACATCCGCCCGCTCGACGTCCGAGCTTCCACCCGCACCGTCGTGCATGGGGTGGTTGGCCGACCCGTTCGTTGGCGCGTCCGTTGGATGCAACGAGCGTTTTGTGGAGCGCCGGTTTCCACGTGTCAATTTTGTGGAATGGTTTTTGCCACGTGGGGGTCCCGACAGCCAGGTGTGACGGTCGGCGACAAAAGTTCCGCCCTCACACCGTCCACGCCAGTGTGACGGGCGGAACGCGCAGGGGACAGTTTGGGTGGCGGGGCGCACTTTGTGGCCACTGTTGGACCACTTTCTGGCGACTTTCACGTGAATTTTCTTTGCAGTTATGGAAAGTTCTTGCCCCCAATTGCCCATTTGTGTCCTAATTTGGCCCCCTTTTTGCCCACTTTTTGCCCACTTCTTACCCACTTCCTACCCACTTGTGCCCACTTTTGCCCACTTTTGCCCACTTTTGCGTCTACAGCGATGCTGCACACGATCCGGCGGCCGAATTGGCGCGCATCCTTCATTCCAGCCATAGATCCACCCGCTCGATGTCCGAGGTTCGACCCCCACGGTCGTGCATGCGGTGGTAGGCCGCTTCTCACCCACTTTTGCCCACTGTTGCCCACTTTTGCCCACTTTCGCGTGTACAGCAATGCAGCACGCGCTCCGGCGGCCGAATTGGCTTGCATGCTTTATTCCAGCCATACATCCGCCCGCTCGACGTCCGAGCTTCCACCCGCACCGTCGTGCATGGGGTGGTTGGCCGACCCGTTCGTTGGCGCGTCCGTTGGATGCAACGAGCGTTTTGTGGAGCGCCGGTTTCCACGTGTCAATTTTGTGGAATGGTTTTTGCCACGTGGGGGTCCCGACAGCCAGGTGTGACGGTCGGCGACAAAAGTTCCGCCCTCACACCGTCCACGCCAGTGTGACGGGCGGAACGCGCAGGGGACAGTTTGGGTGGCGGGGCGCACTTTGTGGCCACTGTTGGACCACTTTCTGGCGACTTTCACGTGAATTTTCTTTGCAGTTATGGAAAGTTCTTGCCCCCAATTGCCCATTTGTGTCCTAATTTGGCCCCCTTTTTGCCCACTTTTTGCCCACTTCTTACCCACTTCCTACCCACTTGTGCCCACTTTTGCCCACTTTTGCCCACTTTTGCGTCTACAGCGATGCTGCACACGATCCGGCGGCCGAATTGGCGCGCATCCTTCATTCCAGCCATAGATCCACCCGCTCGATGTCCGAGGTTCGACCCCCACGGTCGTGCATGCGGTGGTAGGCCGCTTCTCACCCACTTTTGCCCACTGTTGCCCACTTTTGCCCACTTTCGCGTGTACAGCAATGCAGCACGCGCTCCGGCGGCCGAATTGGCTTGCATGCTTTATTCCAGCCATACATCCGCCCGCTCGACGTCCGAGCTTCCACCCGCACCGTCGTGCATGGGGTGGTTGGCCGACCCGTTCGTTGGCGCGTCCGTTGGATGCAACGAGCGTTTTGTGGAGCGCCGGTTTCCACGTGTCAATTTTGTGGAATGGTTTTTGCCACGTGGGGGTCCCGACAGCCAGGTGTGACGGTCGGCGACAAAAGTTCCGCCCTCACACCGTCCACGCCAGTGTGACGGGCGGAACGCGCAGGGGACAGTTTGGGTGGCGGGGCGCACTTTGTGGCCACTGTTGGACCACTTTCTGGCGACTTTCACGTGAATTTTCTTTGCAGTTATGGAAAGTTCTTGCCCCCAATTGCCCATTTGTGTCCTAATTTGGCCCCCTTTTTGCCCACTTTTTGCCCACTTCTTACCCACTTCCTACCCACTTGTGCCCACTTTTGCCCACTTTTGCCCACTTTTGCGTCTACAGCGATGCTGCACACGATCCGGCGGCCGAATTGGCGCGCATCCTTCATTCCAGCCATAGATCCACCCGCTCGATGTCCGAGGTTCGACCCCCACGGTCGTGCATGCGGTGGTAGGCCGCTTCTCACCCACTTTTGCCCACTGTTGCCCACTTTTGCCCACTTTCGCGTGTACAGCAATGCAGCACGCGCTCCGGCGGCCGAATTGGCTTGCATGCTTTATTCCAGCCATACATCCGCCCGCTCGACGTCCGAGCTTCCACCCGCACCGTCGTGCATGGGGTGGTTGGCCGACCCGTTCGTTGGCGCGTCCGTTGGATGCAACGAGCGTTTTGTGGAGCGCCGGTTTCCACGTGTCAATTTTGTGGAATGGTTTTTGCCACGTGGGGGTCCCGACAGCCAGGTGTGACGGTCGGCGACAAAAGTTCCGCCCTCACACCGTCCACGCCAGTGTGACGGGCGGAACGCGCAGGGGACAGTTTGGGTGGCGGGGCGCACTTTGTGGCCACTGTTGGACCACTTTCTGGCGACTTTCACGTGAATTTTCTTTGCAGTTATGGAAAGTTCTTGCCCCCAATTGCCCATTTGTGTCCTAATTTGGCCCCCTTTTTGCCCACTTTTTGCCCACTTCTTACCCACTTCCTACCCACTTGTGCCCACTTTTGCCCACTTTTGCCCACTTTTGCGTCTACAGCGATGCTGCACACGATCCGGCGGCCGAATTGGCGCGCATCCTTCATTCCAGCCATAGATCCACCCGCTCGATGTCCGAGGTTCGACCCCCACGGTCGTGCATGCGGTGGTAGGCCGCTTCTCACCCACTTTTGCCCACTGTTGCCCACTTTTGCCCACTTTCGCGTGTACAGCAATGCAGCACGCGCTCCGGCGGCCGAATTGGCTTGCATGCTTTATTCCAGCCATACATCCGCCCGCTCGACGTCCGAGCTTCCACCCGCACCGTCGTGCATGGGGTGGTTGGCCGACCCGTTCGTTGGCGCGTCCGTTGGATGCAACGAGCGTTTTGTGGAGCGCCGGTTTCCACGTGTCAATTTTGTGGAATGGTTTTTGCCACGTGGGGGTCCCGACAGCCAGGTGTGACGGTCGGCGACAAAAGTTCCGCCCTCACACCGTCCACGCCAGTGTGACGGGCGGAACGCGCAGGGGACAGTTTGGGTGGCGGGGCGCACTTTGTGGCCACTGTTGGACCACTTTCTGGCGACTTTCACGTGAATTTTCTTTGCAGTTATGGAAAGTTCTTGCCCCCAATTGCCCATTTGTGTCCTAATTTGGCCCCCTTTTTGCCCACTTTTTGCCCACTTCTTACCCACTTCCTACCCACTTGTGCCCACTTTTGCCCACTTTTGCCCACTTTTGCGTCTACAGCGATGCTGCACACGATCCGGCGGCCGAATTGGCGCGCATCCTTCATTCCAGCCATAGATCCACCCGCTCGATGTCCGAGGTTCGACCCCCACGGTCGTGCATGCGGTGGTAGGCCGCTTCTCACCCACTTTTGCCCACTGTTGCCCACTTTTGCCCACTTTCGCGTGTACAGCAATGCAGCACGCGCTCCGGCGGCCGAATTGGCTTGCATGCTTTATTCCAGCCATACATCCGCCCGCTCGACGTCCGAGCTTCCACCCGCACCGTCGTGCATGGGGTGGTTGGCCGACCCGTTCGTTGGCGCGTCCGTTGGATGCAACGAGCGTTTTGTGGAGCGCCGGTTTCCACGTGTCAATTTTGTGGAATGGTTTTTGCCACGTGGGGGTCCCGACAGCCAGGTGTGACGGTCGGCGACAAAAGTTCCGCCCTCACACCGTCCACGCCAGTGTGACGGGCGGAACGCGCAGGGGACAGTTTGGGTGGCGGGGCGCACTTTGTGGCCACTGTTGGACCACTTTCTGGCGACTTTCACGTGAATTTTCTTTGCAGTTATGGAAAGTTCTTGCCCCCAATTGCCCATTTGTGTCCTAATTTGGCCCCCTTTTTGCCCACTTTTTGCCCACTTCTTACCCACTTCCTACCCACTTGTGCCCACTTTTGCCCACTTTTGCCCACTTTTGCGTCTACAGCGATGCTGCACACGATCCGGCGGCCGAATTGGCGCGCATCCTTCATTCCAGCCATAGATCCACCCGCTCGATGTCCGAGGTTCGACCCCCACGGTCGTGCATGCGGTGGTAGGCCGCTTCTCACCCACTTTTGCCCACTGTTGCCCACTTTTGCCCACTTTCGCGTGTACAGCAATGCAGCACGCGCTCCGGCGGCCGAATTGGCTTGCATGCTTTATTCCAGCCATACATCCGCCCGCTCGACGTCCGAGCTTCCACCCGCACCGTCGTGCATGGGGTGGTTGGCCGACCCGTTCGT
The DNA here is from genome assembly GCA_008729055.1 of Pyropia haitanensis. Classification (NCBI taxonomy): domain Eukaryota; phylum Rhodophyta; class Bangiophyceae; order Bangiales; family Bangiaceae; genus Pyropia; species Pyropia haitanensis. The sequence goes on from SDUX01000083.1 coordinate 40,962, forward strand.
TGGCGCGTCCGTTGGATGCAACGAGCGTTTTGTGGAGCGCCGGTTTCCACGTGTCAATTTTGTGGAATGGTTTTTGCCACGTGGGGGTCCCGACAGCCAGGTGTGACGGTCGGCGACAAAAGTTCCGCCCTCACACCGTCCACGCCAGTGTGACGGGCGGAACGCGCAGGGGACAGTTTGGGTGGCGGGGCGCACTTTGTGGCCACTGTTGGACCACTTTCTGGCGACTTTCACGTGAATTTTCTTTGCAGTTATGGAAAGTTCTTGCCCCCAATTGCCCATTTGTGTCCTAATTTGGCCCCCTTTTTGCCCACTTTTTGCCCACTTCTTACCCACTTCCTACCCACTTGTGCCCACTTTTGCCCACTTTTGCCCACTTTTGCGTCTACAGCGATGCTGCACACGATCCGGCGGCCGAATTGGCGCGCATCCTTCATTCCAGCCATAGATCCACCCGCTCGATGTCCGAGGTTCGACCCCCACGGTCGTGCATGCGGTGGTAGGCCGCTTCTCACCCACTTTTGCCCACTGTTGCCCACTTTTGCCCACTTTCGCGTGTACAGCAATGCAGCACGCGCTCCGGCGGCCGAATTGGCTTGCATGCTTTATTCCAGCCATACATCCGCCCGCTCGACGTCCGAGCTTCCACCCGCACCGTCGTGCATGGGGTGGTTGGCCGACCCGTTCGTTGGCGCGTCCGTTGGATGCAACGAGCGTTTTGTGGAGCGCCGGTTTCCACGTGTCAATTTTGTGGAATGGTTTTTGCCACGTGGGGGTCCCGACAGCCAGGTGTGACGGTCGGCGACAAAAGTTCCGCCCTCACACCGTCCACGCCAGTGTGACGGGCGGAACGCGCAGGGGACAGTTTGGGTGGCGGGGCGCACTTTGTGGCCACTGTTGGACCACTTTCTGGCGACTTTCACGTGAATTTTCTTTGCAGTTATGGAAAGTTCTTGCCCCCAATTGCCCATTTGTGTCCTAATTTGGCCCCCTTTTTGCCCACTTTTTGCCCACTTCTTACCCACTTCCTACCCACTTGTGCCCACTTTTGCCCACTTTTGCCCACTTTTGCGTCTACAGCGATGCTGCACACGATCCGGCGGCCGAATTGGCGCGCATCCTTCATTCCAGCCATAGATCCACCCGCTCGATGTCCGAGGTTCGACCCCCACGGTCGTGCATGCGGTGGTAGGCCGCTTCTCACCCACTTTTGCCCACTGTTGCCCACTTTTGCCCACTTTCGCGTGTACAGCAATGCAGCACGCGCTCCGGCGGCCGAATTGGCTTGCATGCTTTATTCCAGCCATACATCCGCCCGCTCGACGTCCGAGCTTCCACCCGCACCGTCGTGCATGGGGTGGTTGGCCGACCCGTTCGTTGGCGCGTCCGTTGGATGCAACGAGCGTTTTGTGGAGCGCCGGTTTCCACGTGTCAATTTTGTGGAATGGTTTTTGCCACGTGGGGGTCCCGACAGCCAGGTGTGACGGTCGGCGACAAAAGTTCCGCCCTCACACCGTCCACGCCAGTGTGACGGGCGGAACGCGCAGGGGACAGTTTGGGTGGCGGGGCGCACTTTGTGGCCACTGTTGGACCACTTTCTGGCGACTTTCACGTGAATTTTCTTTGCAGTTATGGAAAGTTCTTGCCCCCAATTGCCCATTTGTGTCCTAATTTGGCCCCCTTTTTGCCCACTTTTTGCCCACTTCTTACCCACTTCCTACCCACTTGTGCCCACTTTTGCCCACTTTTGCCCACTTTTGCGTCTACAGCGATGCTGCACACGATCCGGCGGCCGAATTGGCGCGCATCCTTCATTCCAGCCATAGATCCACCCGCTCGATGTCCGAGGTTCGACCCCCACGGTCGTGCATGCGGTGGTAGGCCGCTTCTCACCCACTTTTGCCCACTGTTGCCCACTTTTGCCCACTTTCGCGTGTACAGCAATGCAGCACGCGCTCCGGCGGCCGAATTGGCTTGCATGCTTTATTCCAGCCATACATCCGCCCGCTCGACGTCCGAGCTTCCACCCGCACCGTCGTGCATGGGGTGGTTGGCCGACCCGTTCGTTGGCGCGTCCGTTGGATGCAACGAGCGTTTTGTGGAGCGCCGGTTTCCACGTGTCAATTTTGTGGAATGGTTTTTGCCACGTGGGGGTCCCGACAGCCAGGTGTGACGGTCGGCGACAAAAGTTCCGCCCTCACACCGTCCACGCCAGTGTGACGGGCGGAACGCGCAGGGGACAGTTTGGGTGGCGGGGCGCACTTTGTGGCCACTGTTGGACCACTTTCTGGCGACTTTCACGTGAATTTTCTTTGCAGTTATGGAAAGTTCTTGCCCCCAATTGCCCATTTGTGTCCTAATTTGGCCCCCTTTTTGCCCACTTTTTGCCCACTTCTTACCCACTTCCTACCCACTTGTGCCCACTTTTGCCCACTTTTGCCCACTTTTGCGTCTACAGCGATGCTGCACACGATCCGGCGGCCGAATTGGCGCGCATCCTTCATTCCAGCCATAGATCCACCCGCTCGATGTCCGAGGTTCGACCCCCACGGTCGTGCATGCGGTGGTAGGCCGCTTCTCACCCACTTTTGCCCACTGTTGCCCACTTTTGCCCACTTTCGCGTGTACAGCAATGCAGCACGCGCTCCGGCGGCCGAATTGGCTTGCATGCTTTATTCCAGCCATACATCCGCCCGCTCGACGTCCGAGCTTCCACCCGCACCGTCGTGCATGGGGTGGTTGGCCGACCCGTTCGTTGGCGCGTCCGTTGGATGCAACGAGCGTTTTGTGGAGCGCCGGTTTCCACGTGTCAATTTTGTGGAATGGTTTTTGCCACGTGGGGGTCCCGACAGCCAGGTGTGACGGTCGGCGACAAAAGTTCCGCCCTCACACCGTCCACGCCAGTGTGACGGGCGGAACGCGCAGGGGACAGTTTGGGTGGCGGGGCGCACTTTGTGGCCACTGTTGGACCACTTTCTGGCGACTTTCACGTGAATTTTCTTTGCAGTTATGGAAAGTTCTTGCCCCCAATTGCCCATTTGTGTCCTAATTTGGCCCCCTTTTTGCCCACTTTTTGCCCACTTCTTACCCACTTCCTACCCACTTGTGCCCACTTTTGCCCACTTTTGCCCACTTTTGCGTCTACAGCGATGCTGCACACGATCCGGCGGCCGAATTGGCGCGCATCCTTCATTCCAGCCATAGATCCACCCGCTCGATGTCCGAGGTTCGACCCCCACGGTCGTGCATGCGGTGGTAGGCCGCTTCTCACCCACTTTTGCCCACTGTTGCCCACTTTTGCCCACTTTCGCGTGTACAGCAATGCAGCACGCGCTCCGGCGGCCGAATTGGCTTGCATGCTTTATTCCAGCCATACATCCGCCCGCTCGACGTCCGAGCTTCCACCCGCACCGTCGTGCATGGGGTGGTTGGCCGACCCGTTCGTTGGCGCGTCCGTTGGATGCAACGAGCGTTTTGTGGAGCGCCGGTTTCCACGTGTCAATTTTGTGGAATGGTTTTTGCCACGTGGGGGTCCCGACAGCCAGGTGTGACGGTCGGCGACAAAAGTTCCGCCCTCACACCGTCCACGCCAGTGTGACGGGCGGAACGCGCAGGGGACAGTTTGGGTGGCGGGGCGCACTTTGTGGCCACTGTTGGACCACTTTCTGGCGACTTTCACGTGAATTTTCTTTGCAGTTATGGAAAGTTCTTGCCCCCAATTGCCCATTTGTGTCCTAATTTGGCCCCCTTTTTGCCCACTTTTTGCCCACTTCTTACCCACTTCCTACCCACTTGTGCCCACTTTTGCCCACTTTTGCCCACTTTTGCGTCTACAGCGATGCTGCACACGATCCGGCGGCCGAATTGGCGCGCATCCTTCATTCCAGCCATAGATCCACCCGCTCGATGTCCGAGGTTCGACCCCCACGGTCGTGCATGCGGTGGTAGGCCGCTTCTCACCCACTTTTGCCCACTGTTGCCCACTTTTGCCCACTTTCGCGTGTACAGCAATGCAGCACGCGCTCCGGCGGCCGAATTGGCTTGCATGCTTTATTCCAGCCATACATCCGCCCGCTCGACGTCCGAGCTTCCACCCGCACCGTCGTGCATGGGGTGGTTGGCCGACCCGTTCGTTGGCGCGTCCGTTGGATGCAACGAGCGTTTTGTGGAGCGCCGGTTTCCACGTGTCAATTTTGTGGAATGGTTTTTGCCACGTGGGGGTCCCGACAGCCAGGTGTGACGGTCGGCGACAAAAGTTCCGCCCTCACACCGTCCACGCCAGTGTGACGGGCGGAACGCGCAGGGGACAGTTTGGGTGGCGGGGCGCACTTTGTGGCCACTGTTGGACCACTTTCTGGCGACTTTCACGTGAATTTTCTTTGCAGTTATGGAAAGTTCTTGCCCCCAATTGCCCATTTGTGTCCTAATTTGGCCCCCTTTTTGCCCACTTTTTGCCCACTTCTTACCCACTTCCTACCCACTTGTGCCCACTTTTGCCCACTTTTGCCCACTTTTGCGTCTACAGCGATGCTGCACACGATCCGGCGGCCGAATTGGCGCGCATCCTTCATTCCAGCCATAGATCCCACCCGCGTCCGATGTCCGAGGGTTTCGACCCCCCGACCGGTCGGTGGTCAATTGCTGGTTGGTAGGCGCTTCTCACGCCAACTTTTTTGCCCAGCTGTTGCCCAGCTTTTGCCCACTGTTCGCGGTCGTACAGGGCAATGCAGCACGCGCTCCGGCGGCCGAATTGGCTTGCATTGCTTTATTCCAGCCATACATCCGCCCGCTCGATGTCCGAGCTTCCACCCGCACCGTCGTGCATGGGGTGGTTGGCCGACCCGTTCGTTGGCGCGTCCGTTGGATGCAACGAGCGTTTTGTGGAGCGCCGGTTTTCCACGTGTCAATTTTGTGGAATGGTTTTTGCCACGTGGGCGGTTCCCGACATGCCAGTGTGACGGTCGGCCGACAAAAGTTCCGCCCTCACACCGTCCACGCCAGAGTGTGACGCGGCGGAACGCGCAGGACAGTTTGGGTGGCGCGGGCGCACTTTTGGGCCACTGTTGAGCACCAACTTTCTGGCGACTTTCACGTGAATTTTCTTTGCCAGTTATGGAAAGTTCTTGCCCCCAATTGCCCATTTGTGTCCTAATTTGGCCCCTTTTTGCCCACTTTTTGCCCACTTCTTACCCACTTTCCTACCCACTTGTGCCCACTTTTGCCCACTTTTGCCCCACTTTTGCGTCTACAGCGATGCTGCACACCGATCCGGCGGCCGAATTGGCGCGCATCCTTCATTCCAGCCATAGATCCACCCGCTCGATGTCCGAGGTTCGACCCCCACGGTCGTGCATGCGGTGGTAGGCCGCTTCTCACCCACTTTTGCCCACTGTTGCCCACTTTTGCCCACTTTCGCGTGTACAGCAATGCAGCACGCGCTCCGGCGGCCGAATTGGCTTGCATGCTTTATTCCAGCCATACATCCGCCCGCTCGACGTCCGAGCTTCCACCCGCACCGTTCTGCATGGTGGTTGGCCGAACCGTTCTTGTTGGCGCGTCCGTTGGATGCAACGAGCGTTTTGTGGAGCGCCGGTTTCACGTGTCAATTTTGTGGAATGGTTTTTGCCACGGGGGGTCCGACAGCCAGGTGTGACGGTCGGCGACAAAAGTTCCGCCCTCACACCGCTCCACGCCAGTGTGACGGCGGAACGCGCAGGGGACAGTTTGGGTGGCGGGGCAGCACTTTGTGGCCACTGTTGACCACTTTCTGGCGACTTTCACGTGATTTTCTTTGCAGTTATTTGGAAAGTTCTTGCCCCCAATTGCCCATTTGTGTCCTAATATTGGCCCCCTTTTTGCCCACTTTTTGCCCACTTCTTACCCACTTCCCACCCACTTGTGTCCCACTTTGCCCACTTTTGCCCACTTTGCGTCTACAGCGATCTGACACGATCCGGCGGCCCGAATTGGCGCGCATCCTTCATATCCAGCCATAGATCACCCGCTCGATGTCCGAGGTTCGACCCCACGGTCGTGCATGCGGTTGTAGCCGCTTTCTCATCCCACTTTTGCCCACTGTTTGCCCACTTTTGCCCCACTTTCGCGTCACAGCAATGGCAGCACGCGCTCCGGCGGCCCGAATTGGCTTGCATGCTTTATTCCAGCCATACATCCGCCCGCTCGATGTCCGAGCTCCACCCGGCACCGTCGTGCCATGGGGGTGGTTGGCCGACCCGTTCGTTGGCGCGTCCGTTGGATGCAACGAGCGTTTGTGTGGAGCGCCGGTTTCCACGTGTCAATTTTGTGGATATGGTTTTGTGCCACTGTGGGGTCCCGAAGCCAGGTGTGACGGTCGGCGACAAAAGTTCCGCCCTCCACACCGTCCACCCCAGTGTTGACGGGCGGAACGCGCAGGGGACAGTTTGGTGGCGGGGGCGCACTTTGTGGCCACTGTTGGACCATCTGTTTCTGGCGACTTTCACCGTGAATTTTCTTTGCAGTTATGGAAAGTTCTTGCCCCCAATTGCCCATTTGTGTCGCTAATTTGGCCCCACTTTGTGCCCACTTTTTGCCCACTTCTTTACCCACTTCCTACCCATCTTGTGCCCACTTTTGCCCACTTTTTGCCCACTTTTGCGTCTACAGCGATGCTGCACACCGATCCGGCGGCCGAATTGGCGCGCATCCTTCATTCAGCCATAGATCCACCCGCTCGATGTCCGAGGTTCGACCCCCACGGTCGTGCATGCGGTGGTAGGCCGCTTCTCACCCACTTTTGCCCACTGTTGCCCATTTTGCCACTTTCGCGTTCTACAGCAATGCAGCACGCGCGTCCGGCGGCCGTGAATTGGCTTGCATTGCTTTATTCCAGCCATATATCCGCGCCGCTCGATGTCGAGCTTCACCCGCACCGTCGTGCATGGGTGGTTGCGGCCGTTACCCGTTCTGTTGGCGCGTCCGTTGGATGCAACGAGCGTTTTGTGGAGCGCCGGTTTCCACGTGTCAATTTTGTGGAATGGTTTTTGCCACGTGGGGGTCCCGACAGCCAGGTGTGACGGTCGGCGACAAAAGTTCCGCCCTCACACCGTCCACGCCAGTGTGACGGGCGGAACGCGCAGGGGACAGTTTGGGTGGCGGGGCGCACTTTGTGGCCACTGTTGGACCACTTTTCTGGCGACTTTCACGTGAATTTTCTTTTGCAGTTATGGAAAGTTCTTGCCCCCAATTGCCCATTTGTGTCCTAATTTGGCCCCTTTTTGCCCACTTTTTGCCACTTCTTACCACTTCCTACCCACTTGTGCCCACTTTTGCCCACTTTTGCCCTATCTGCGTTCTACAGCGATGCTGCACACGATCCGGCGGCCGAATTGGCGCGCATCCTTCATTCCAGCCATAGATCCACCCGCTCTATGTCCAGGTCCTCCCCACGGGCTGTGCATGCCTGGTGTAGGTGCCGCTTCTTCACCCACTTTTGCCCACTGTTGCCCACTTTTGCCCACTTTCGCGTGTACAGCAATGCCAGGCACCGCGCCCGGCGGCCGAATTGGCTTGCATCTTTTATTCCAGCCATACATCGCCCGCTCGAGTGTCGAGCTTCCACCCGCACGTCGTGCATGGGCTGGTTGCCGACCCCGTTCGTTTGGCGCGTCCGTGGATGCAACGAGCGCTTTTGTGGAGCGCCGGTTTCCACGTGTCAATTTTGTGGAATGTTTTTGCCACGTGGTGTGCGTGGTCCCGACAGCCAGGTGTGACGGTCGGCGACAAAAGAGTCCGCCCTCACACCGTCCACGCCAGTGTGTGACGGGCGGAACGCGCAGGGGACAGTTTGTGTCGGGTGGCGGCACTTTGTGGCCACTGTTGCACCACTTTCTGGCGACTTTCACGTGAATTTTCTTTGCAGTTATGGAAAGTTCTTGCCCCCCAATTGCCCATTTGTGTCCTAATTTGGGCCCCCTTTTTGCCCACTTTTGCCCACTTCTCTTACCCTTCCTACCCACTTGTGCCACCTTTGCCCACTTTGCCCACTTTTGCTGTCTACAGCGACGTGCTGGCAACACGATCCGGCCCGAATTGGCGCGCATCCTTCTTCCAGCATAGATCCACCCGCTCGATGTCCGAGGTTCGACCCCCACGGTCGTGCATGCGTGGTAGGCCCTTCTCACCCACTTTTTTGCCCACTGTTGCCCACTTGCCCACTTTCGGCGGTTCAGCACAATGAGGACGAGCAAGACAAGATAACCCGAGGAAGACCAGAATAATTGGCTTGCATCACTTATATTCCAGACAAAACTATCTCCCGCCCGCTCAGATGTCGAAGTCTTCCACCCGCACCGTTCGATGCATGGGGTGTTGGCCGACCCGTTCGTTACGCTGCGTCCCTTGGATGCATTCAACAGCGGTTTGTGGAGTCTGCCGTTTTCCACGTGTCAAATTTTGGTTGGAATGGTTTTTTTCCACTGGTGGGGTCTCGAAGCCAGGTGCTGACGTCGTGCGACACAAAAGTTCCCGCTCCTCACACCGTCCCACGGCCAGTGTGTATCGGGCCGGAACGCGCACTGGGACAGCTTTGGGTGGCGTGGCGACACGTTTGTGCCACGTTGGACCCACTACTCTCGGCGACTTTCACCTGTAAATTTTCTTTGCGAGTTATGGAAAGTTCCTTTGCCCCCAATTCCCCATTTGTGGTGTCCTTCAATTTGCGCCCCCTTTTCGTCCCAACTTTATGCTTTGCCCCACTTCTCCTCAATTTACCCACTTGTGCCTACTTTCCGCACTTTCTTCCACTACCATCTGTGCCCACATTTGCAATTTGCCCACTTTGCGTCTACAGTCGATCGCCTGCGAGCACGATCCGGTCCGGCCGCAGAGTTGGCGCCGCATCCTTCATTCCAGCCATTAGATCCATGACCCGCTCGATGCTCCGAGAGGTTCGACCCCCTTACCGGATCGTGCATATGCGCTTCCGTTGGTGTAAGGCCCCTGCTTCCTCACCCACTTTGCCTCTCACTTGTTGCCCCACTTTTTGCCCACCTTTCGCGCTCCTACAGCCACAACTTGCAGCACGCGCTCCGGCAGCTCTAATTGGGCTTTGACATCCTTTATTCCAGCCATACAATCCCCCGCTTCGATGCCGAGCTTCTCACACCCGCACCGTCGTGCATGGGTGTTGTTAGGCCGAGCTCCTCGGTGCGCGTCCGCTTGGATTGCATACGGAGCGTTCTACTATTTGTGGAGCCGCCGGTTTCCCACGTTTCAATTTTGTGTGGAATGGTTATTGCACTTGTGGTGGCGGTCCCAACAGCGCACTGGTGTGTGGACATGGTCGGCCGACCAAAAGTTCCGCCCCTCACAACCGTGCACGCCAGTGTGACGGGCGTCTGAACGCCATGGGTGAACAGTTGGTTGGCGGGGGTCGCCACTTTGTGGCCACTGTTGGATCCACTTTCGGCGGACTTTCACGTGTAAGTTTTCTTTGCAGCTTTATGGGAACTAGTTCTTGCCGCCAAACTTTGCCCCATTTGTCTGTGCCTAATTTGGCCCCTTTTTGCCCACTTTTTGTCCCCACCCATCTTCCATCCCATTTGCTCACTTTTCGCCCACTTTTCCCACTTTTTGCCGTCTACACGCGATGTCTGCACACGATCGCGGCGGCGGTCCGAATTGGCGCTGCATCCTTCATTTCCAGCCATAGATTCCACCCGCTTCGATGTCCGAGGGTTCGACCCCACGACTTCGTCGATGGGTGGTCGGCCGCTTCTCACCCACTTTTGCCCACTGTTGCCCACTTTTGCCCACTTTCGCGTGTACAGCAATGCAGCACGCGCTCCGGCGGCCGAATTGGCTTGCATCCTTTATTCCAGCCATACATCCGCCCGCTCGATGTCCGAGCTTCCACCCGCACCGTCGTGCATGGGGTGGTTGGCGACCCGTTCGTTGGCGCGTCCGTTGGATGCAACGAGCGTTTTGTGGAGCGCCGGTTTCCACGTGTCAATTTTGTGGAATGGTTTTTGCCACGTGGGGGTCCGACAGCCAGGTGTGACGGTCGGCGACAAAAGTTCCGCCTCACACCGTCCACGCCAGTGTGACGGGCGGAACGCGCAGGGGACAGTTTGGGTGGCGGGGCGCACTTTGTGGCCACTGTTGGACCACTTTCTGGCGACTTTCACGTGAATTTTCTTTGCAGTTATGGAAAGTTCTTGCCCCCAATTGCCCATTTGTGTCCTAATTTGGCCCCCCTTTTTGCCCACTTTTTGCCCCCTTCTTACCCACTTCCTACCCACTTGTGCCCACTTTTTGCCCACTTCTTACCCACTTCCTACCCACTTGTGCCCACTTTTGCCCACTTTTGCCCACTTTTGCGTCTACAGCGATGCTGCACACGATCCGGCGGCCGAATTGGCGCGCATCCTTCATTCCAGCCATAGATCCACCCGCTCGATGTCCGAGGTTCGACCCCCACGGTCGTGCATGCGGTGGTAGGCCGCTTCTCACCCACTTTTGCCCACTGTTGCCCACTTTTGCCCACTTTCGCGTCTACAGCAATGCAGCACGCGCTCCGGCGGCCTAATGGCTTGCATCCTTTATTCCAGCCATACATCCGCCCGCTCGATGTCCGAGCTTCCACCCGCACCGTCGTGCATGGGGTGGTTGGCCGACCCGTTCGTTGGCGCGTCCGTTGGATGCAACGAGCGTTTTGTGGAGCGCCGGTTTCCACGTGTCAATTTTGTGGAATGGTTTTTGCCACGTGGGGGTCCCGACAGCCAGGTGTGACGGTCGGCGACAAAAGTTCCGCCCTCACACCGTCCACGCCAGTGTGACGGGCGGAACGCGCAGGGGACAGTTTGGGTGGCGGGGCGCACTTTGTGGCCACTGTTGGACCACTTTCTGGCGACTTTCACGTGAATTTTCTTTGCAGTTATGGAAAGTTCTTGCCCCCAATTGCCCATTTGTGTCCTAATTTGGCCCCCTTTTTGCCCACTTTTTGCCCACTTCTTACCCACTTCCTACCCACTTGTGCCCACTTTTGCCCACTTTTGCCCACTTTTGCGTCTACAGCGATGCTGCACACGATCCGGCGGCCGAATTGGCGCGCATCCTTCATTCCAGCCATAGATCCACCCGCTCGATGTCCGAGGTTCGACCCCCACGGTCGTGCATGGGGTGGTCGGCCGCTTCTCACCCACTTTTGCCCACTGTTGCCCACTTTTGCCCACTTTCGCGTGTACAGCAATGCAGCACGCGCTCCGGCGGCCGAATTGGCTTGCATCCTTTATTCCAGCCATACATCCGCCCGCTCGATGTCCGAGCTTCCACCCGCACCGTCGTGCATGGGGTGGTTGGCCGACCCGTTCGTTGGCGCGTCCGTTGGATGCAACGAGCGTTTTGTGGAGCGCCGGTTTCCACGTGTCAATTTTGTGGAATGGTTTTTGCCACGTGGGGGTCCCGACAGCCAGGTGTGACGGTCGGCGACAAAAGTTCCGCCCTCACACCGTCCACGCCAGTGTGACGGGCGGAACGCGCAGGGGACAGTTTGGGTGGCGGGGCGCACTTTGTGGCCACTGTTGGACCACTTTCTGGCGACTTTCACGTGAATTTTCTTTGCAGTTATGGAAAGTTCTTGCCCCCAATTGCCCATTTGTGTCCTAATTTGGCCCCCTTTTTGCCCACTTTTTGCCCACTTCTTACCCACTTCCTACCCACTTGTGCCCACTTTTGCCCACTTTTGCCCACTTTTGCGTCTACAGCGATGCTGCACACCATCCGGCGGCCGAATTGGCGCGCATCCTTCATTCCAGCCATAGATCCACCCGCTCGATGTCCGAGGTTCGACCCCCACGGTCGTGCATGCGGTGGTAGGCCGCTTCTCACCCACTTTTGCCCACTGTTGCCCACTTTTGCCCACTTTCGCGTGTACAGCAATGCAGCACGCGCTCCGGCGGCCGAATTGGCTTGCATGCTTTATTCCAGCCATACATCCGCCCGCTCGACGTCCGAGCTTCCACCCGCACCGTCGTGCATGGGGTGGTTGGCCGACCCGTTCGTTGGCGCGTCCGTTGGATGCAACGAGCGTTTTGTGGAGCGCCGGTTTCCACGTGTCAATTTTGTGGAATGGTTTTTGCCACGTGGGGGTCCCGACAGCCAGGTGTGACGGTCGGCGACAAAAGTTCCGCCCTCACACCGTCCACGCCAGTGTGACGGGCGGAACGCGCAGGGGACAGTTTGGGTGGCGGGGCGCACTTTGTGGCCACTGTTGGACCACTTTCTGGCGACTTTCACGTGAATTTTCTTTGCAGTTATGGAAAGTTCTTGCCCCCAATTGCCCATTTGTGTCCTAATTTGGCCCCCTTTTTGCCCACTTTTTGCCCACTTCTTACCCACTTCCTACCCACTTGTGCCCACTTTTGCCCACTTTTGCCCACTTTTGCGTCTACAGCGATGCTGCACACCATCCGGCGGCCGAATTGGCGCGCATCCTTCATTCCAGCCATAGATCCACCCGCTCGATGTCCGAGGTTCGACCCCCACGGTCGTGCATGCGGTGGTAGGCCGCTTCTCACCCACTTTTGCCCACTGTTGCCCACTTTTGCCCACTTTCGCGTGTACAGCAATGCAGCACGCGCTCCGGCGGCCGAATTGGCTTGCATGCTTTATTCCAGCCATACATCCGCCCGCTCGACGTCCGAGCTTCCACCCGCACCGTCGTGCATGGGGTGGTTGGCCGACCCGTTCGTTGGCGCGTCCGTTGGATGCAACGAGCGTTTTGTGGAGCGCCGGTTTCCACGTGTCAATTTTGTGGAATGGTTTTTGCCACGTGGGGGTCCCGACAGCCAGGTGTGACGGTCGGCGACAAAAGTTCCGCCCTCACACCGTCCACGCCAGTGTGACGGGCGGAACGCGCAGGGGACAGTTTGGGTGGCGGGGCGCACTTTGTGGCCACTGTTGGACCACTTTCTGGCGACTTTCACGTGAATTTTCTTTGCAGTTATGGAAAGTTCTTGCCCCCAATTGCCCATTTGTGTCCTAATTTGGCCCCCTTTTTGCCCACTTTTTGCCCACTTCTTACCCACTTCCTACCCACTTGTGCCCACTTTTGCCCACTTTTGCCCACTTTTGCGTCTACAGCGATGCTGCACACGATCCGGCGGCCGAATTGGCGCGCATCCTTCATTCCAGCCATAGATCCACCCGCTCGATGTCCGAGGTTCGACCCCCACGGTCGTGCATGCGGTGGTAGGCCGCTTCTCACCCACTTTTGCCCACTGTTGCCCACTTTTGCTCACTTCCACCCCCCCCCAGCCGCCACCACCACCACCACCATCACCACCACTACCCCCCCCCTCCCACCCCTCGCACCCCTCCCCCCCACCCCCACACCCCCCCGCGCCGCCCACCCGCCCCGCGGCGGCAATGAGGCACCCGCCCACGCCCAGTACCGCCACCCACAGCTCCTGCTCGGCCGATACCGCGCCACACCCCGCCGTGTGGGCGGCGGGGTAGGAGAAGGAGGGGGGCTTCCCCTACTCCCCCCCCGCCCCCCCCCCCCCCCCCCCCCCCCCCCCCCCCCCCCCCCCCCCCCCGGGCGGGCGGCGAGCAGCCCGCGCAGGTGGCCCCCCGCCAGCTGCCGCAGCGCCCCCGCCGCCAGCAGCGCTCCCGCCGCGGCGGGGGAGGCGGCGGCCAGCCGCGCCACCGCCGTCGCCACCGCCGCCACCGCCGCCACCGCCGCCGGCTCCTGGCCTCGGTCCAGGCCGCCGCCGTTGCGGGCCGAGGAGGCGGCGGCCGCCGCCGCCCCCGCCAGGCACTCGAGGAGGGCGGGGGTCACGGCGGAGACGCGGGCCGCCGCCTCGGCGGCGTCGCGCCCCGCACCCAGGACGGAGGCCACCGCGACCATGGCGGGAGCAACCGCGGGCGCCAGGCCCGGCGCCCGCGCCGCCGCCGCCGCCGCCGCCGCAAACGCCACCGCCGCGGACCGCCCCGGGTCGGCGTTGTCATCGTCACCATTGTCGCCGTCGCCGCCGCCGCCGCCACACCCGGCAATAGCGGGGGCCACCGCCACGGCGCCGGCGAGGAGGAGGTCCCCAACCGCCCCCACGAGCGCCACCGGCAGCGCGCCGCCGCGGGTGCCCACGGTGGCGGGGAAGGTGGGGGCCGCGGCATCCCCTTCCGCCGCCACCGTGCCGGGCGGCGACCACCTGCCGCCGCCGCCGCCGCCCCCGCCGCCGCCGCCGCCACTGCCGCCCGCGGCGGGCACCACCACCACGGGGACGCCCAGCGCGGCAACGGCCGCCGCCACCGCCGCCGCGATCGCCCCCTGCACCGCGTCGCGGTCGGCAGGGACGGCAGCCCGGACCGGGCTCCTTTCCCCCACGCGCCCACCCGGGCGGGCAGACGCCACGCCGCCACCCCACTCCCCCCCCCCCCCCCCCCCCTCGGCGGCGGCGCCTCCGCCGCTGCCCCCCTCCACCAGCGCCCGCAGCAGCAGCGCCGCCACGGCAGCGGTCACGCCCACCCCCGTCGGCAACACGGCGGTGGCCACCACGGGCGGCGGCGGACACCCGCGGGCGGGGCACCACCACCCCCTCACGTCAGCCTCGGCGCCGGGCCAGGCAGGGGCGGCGGCGGCGGCGGCGGCGGCGCTCGCCCCGCCCGGTACACCCCCGCCCCCCAGCCCCGCGAGCGCCAGCAGGAAGGCGGGGCCCCAAAACGCGGCGCCCGCCGCGGTCGCCACCGCCGGCGCCGCGGCGGCCGCGACGCAGGCCCAGAGGACGGGCACCGCCGCCGCCCCCGGGAATGCCCCCCCCACGGGGGTGCGCCTGGTGCCACTTCCCCCCACCCCCACCCCCCCCCCCCCTCCCCCCCCGCCGCTGCAGCCGCCGCCGCCGCCTGCACCATCAACGGCGGCCTCGTCGGCCGCGGCCCCCCCCCACCACCCCCTCCCCCCCCCAGCCCCCCCGCCGCGTCGGCGGCGGCGCCCAGCGCCTCGACCAGCCGCCCCCGCCCCGCGGCGCGCCCCCACAGCCTGTTGACCCCCGCGACTGCGGCGGCCAGACCAGGCGCCAGGGGCACCCCGCCAGCGGCGGTGGCGGGCGCCGTCGCCGCCACCCCCGCCGCCCCCGCCGCCCCCACCGCCGCCACCGCCGCCTGCCGCCGCGCCAGGCGGACCAGCAGGACCAGGTCATACGGGCAGCCGCCCGCGCCGGGGCCGCCCGCCGCCGCGGCGGCGCGCCGCACCACCCCGAGGGCTGCGGGCGCCCACGGGGCCCCCCCGTGGCCCGCCGCCGCCGCCACCGCCACCGAGACGGCCTCGGAAAGGGCCTCGAGGGATGGCGGGGCGGCCGCGCCGCCGCCGCCGCCGGCCACCACCGCCGCCGCCACCGCCGCCGCCGCCGTCGCACCGCGGCTCTCATCAGCGCCAGCCCCCCCGCTGGGTCGCGCGGAGGCCGACGTGGGTGCCGGCGGCGGCCGCGCCGACCCCACCGCCGCCCCCACCAGATATGAGTAAAAAGCCACCGCCGCGGCGGCCGAGGCGTTGGCGGCGGCGCCCAGCGGCCACCGCAGCACGCGCAGCACGTTGGGGAGGGCCCAGGCGCCGCCGCCACCGCCGCCGCCGCCGCCGCCGCCGCCGCCGCCACCACCGCCGCCAGCCGCCGCCACGCCCACACGGGCGGCAGACCCGTTTTGATGTCGGGGGGGAGGAAACCTGGCCATTATGGAGAGGAATGGTCATCACAGGGGTGCGGAGCGGCCACGACGGAGGGAGGGCGACCAAGACGGGGAGGGAGGCGGGCACGACGGGGGGGGGGGGCGGCATGACAGAGTGGGGTCGGCCATGACTGTGGGGGAGGCAGCGACGTCATGGGGGGTGAACGGCGACGGCGGGGGGGCGGAAGGCGGCGATGGGGGGGCGAAAGGCGGCGATGGGGGGGGGACGGAGACGACGGGGGAGGGGACGGCGACGACGAGGGGGGGGACGGCGACGACGGGGCGGACGGCGGGTGGCACGTCGACGGCGGCTGCAATTTCGATTGTGGTGGCGGATTGTTCGTCTGCACCCCTCTCCCATTCACGCAGTATGGCGTCTTTCGCTCTCCGCGTCTCTGGTTCGCACACTGGGAGAGCAAGAGATCGCGTGAGTCGCAATAAAGAAAGAAGAAAAAAATCTGTACAAGCTTCCCAACTGGCAGATTCACTCACCTTAGCAGATAGGACCATCGATCCGAGCGAGAGGTGGCTCTGGGCTTGCAGCGACGCGGCCGCAGAGAAGATCACATGCGAAGTCCTTCACGGAGCCTGCGGCGAGCGTTGGACAGAGCCGTGTGGCTTCCACAGGCAGCTGTGCCACAGATGAGCGACTGGATGTGGACCACGCCAGGTTGAAGCGCACTGGGTGGCCCAACAACAGACACGAGTGGTCTGGCACTGAAGGGTTGAGCCATGCGGCCTGCCCTGATCCCTCCTTCGTGACAGCCCATTCTGGATCTAAGAAGGGGTTCTCCTTCCGCCCAATGAGAGAGCCGCACGCTCGCACTGTAGGCCCGAGTAGGGCTGAACACGCCAGGTACAGGACACCTCCCCGTGTCGGGTTGCCCTTCAGATTTCACCTCAGAGAGAGGGGAGCAGGGGTCAATTCAAACCCGACATCCCCTGAGGGGTCTCATTAGCACTTCACTAAGAGTGTTTCCAACGGTGGCGTACCAACTCGCGACCATCTTGCCGCAATATATTATTCAAGCGCAACGTGGGCTCCTCTGACTGGCTGAGACCTGCTGCTGTTCAGGTTCATAAAGTAGTTGTTCTGAGACGGGGGCTACATGGTTCGGAGGGACGACAGCCTGTCTGAGGGAGGACCGAGAACCCTCTCGGATAGCAATTTGAGTGTGGTCATGGATTGCATGTGTTCGCTGACTCTGTCGTGCGATTTCGCACGCGTCGCGACAATATGCAAGAACGTGCACTAGCCCCCCTTGTGGATTGCCCAGGACGCCGAAAGACTGTCTCCATTGCTCGTCGTGCCGGCAAAATAGCGAGACACGCTGCACAAAAAGGATCATTGGAGCAAAATATGGCCCACTCTTTGCAGGAATGGGGCCGTACTCGGCATGGAACAGAAAATATTGTGCCACGTATGCGAGTATTTTCACGCATAAACGCGTGCCATAAGCCATGTTCACGCAAGCACATGTGCAAGTATGGTCGTTTTGGCATGTTTTGGAGGTCGTCGAGTTGGGACAGCCAATGACATTGCTCTGTTC
Source organism: Pyropia haitanensis (assembly GCA_008729055.1). Lineage (NCBI taxonomy): Eukaryota > Rhodophyta > Bangiophyceae > Bangiales > Bangiaceae > Pyropia > Pyropia haitanensis. The sequence goes on from SDUX01000083.1 coordinate 58,211, forward strand.
GTCTCGCCGTTGGGACAGGCGACTGGTCACAGCAACGCATGCCGGAAGTCCGTCTCCTGTCGGGGCGGGCCCGGCTCGGGCCGACTCGAGTCGGCCTCGGTTCTGTGGCTGTCCGTCGGTCTGGGATGACTGCCCAGACTGTCAACCGCGCGCGCGTCGTTCCCCTGCGTAGCGTACACGCGATCGACGCGTTGCCAGTGCGCGCCGAGCATCCGAGGACGCGCTAGCTGTGCAAGTTCCCCCAGTTTTTTTTCGGGATTTTTGCCCGAGCGCGCTGGCCCCCCTCTGCGCCCCCTCTGGAGCCCTGCCGCGAAATTTCAGCCTCGATTATATGTCGCGCGTGCTGCTTCGCCCCCCCGCGCCCGCCGCGATCCCCCACGACCATCCCCGCGTTGCGTTGCGTGGCGCCGCCGCAGACGGCACAGCCCCAGTCGGATCCCCCCTGCATCTCCCTGCACCCCCTTGCCTCGTTTTGAGGCGGCATGAGGGGTGGGGATATCTGCTCGCGCGGGCCCGCCACCATGTGGCCGCCGTCAGCCCCCCTCCACCAAGGACGTGTACCCCAGGGCGGGCCCATTCATGGCGGACCCTACCTCCGGTCTCTCCCGCCATGGGCGACGCTCTCTCTGGCGCTCGGCGGCCGCGCAGCGGCCACGGGTGGTGGCCGACCGCACCCCCCTGCCGGTCGGCCCACGTGGACGGGTCGCCTTCGCTTCGCGGCCTCGCCACGGCCAGGGGTCGTTGTCCCCCCCCTCCCCTTTCGGCTTTGCGGCCGCGCGGCGGCCGCGGATCGTCGCCCTCCCCCGCTGTCTGGCCGGCCGCGCGGCGGCCGCTGATAGGGGATACCCCCCCCGCCTGGGGCGTCCTGATTCTGTTTGTGGCGGCGCTGGTGGAGCGCCGCCTTGCCTGGCGTTTGTGCCGGCCGCACGGTTGATGCGGCTGGTCCCCAAGGCGGCCACACTCTTCACGTGGCTGGCCGCCATCCCCCCTTCTGGGCCCGCTTGGGCGGGGGCGCCTCCCGCGGGTTTTCTTTTGTGCTGGCGGCCGGGACCACTGTTTGTGGCCCCGCCGGGACCGCTGCGTGCGCCTCGGCGACGGTCGCCCCCCCTTGGCGGCCGCTCGGCGGCCGCGGATTGGGGACACCCCCACCGCTAGCTGGGTCGTACCCGCACTGTTCGTCGCCGCGGTGCGGGAGCGCCGTCCATCCTAGTTTTTTTTCCGGCCGCACGGTTGATGCGGCTGCTTCCAGGCGGCCACATTGTGTACGTGGCTGGCCGCCGTCCTCCCTCCTGGGTCGCTTGTGCGGGGGCGCCTCCTTTCGCTGGTCTGGGTGGCCGCGTCCCCCCCTCTGTTTGCGGCCCCGCTTGAGAGGGCCGATCCGGCGTCCGACAAGTGCTGAGGTCGCTCGGCTTTTGCAGCTGGTGTCCAAGTGTACGTGCGGTGGCTATGACTAGCTGCCACGAGGTGGGACGGGTTTGGATACGTGAACCGGTTTGTACTCGCGGTTGCGGGCGCTGTTGTGGGCCGCAAGTCGGCCCCGGCGACGATCTCTTCCCTTCTCTTTCGCACTCTCTGTTGTTCCCCGTACCGCCTTTTCCCTCCTCGGACCGCCATGTGTGTGAGTTACGCAGGCTCGGATGGGGATCGGCGCCCCTCTTGGGCGGATCGGAGCGGACCTGGCGCGGGAGGGGGGCGTGGGGGGGGGCGGCTGCCACCGGGAGGCGGGCCGCCCCCTCGGCAGATAAGCAAGGACCAGCGGCGTCGCGGAAGTCGGCGCCTGTGCGCACGCTGTCGTCGTGCGCAGATAACGGGACCCGAGTATCCTTTGTGCCACTGGAGCTGCGGCTGCCCGTGGGCGGCTCGGCCGCCGCCAGGCGAGCCGGTGAACCGGTGGTGGGGCTGTGTCACGGAGCCGACGAGGACCGAACGGCGTCGCGGCTTTCGGCGGCTGTGCTGGCAGTGTCGCGTGGCCGACCGCGCGGGGCCTCAGCACGGTCTTTGCCGCTGGACCTGCCGCTGTCCTTGGGCAGCGCGGCCGCAGGCACAGAGCTCGGGCGGCCTGCAGACCCACGTTGGCGGACAGGGACGCCGTGGGGCAGTGGCCTGGCCGGGGCTGGCGGCGGCAACCAACTGCCGGCGCGGCCGCCGAGCCCGCGTGGGTGGGGCGGGCCGAGCGGAACGAACAACCAACGGCCGGAGCGGCCGCCGAGCCCAAGTCGGTGGGGCGGGCCGAGCGGGGGCAACAACCAACGGCCGGAGCGGCCGGCGAGCCCGCGTGGGTGGGGTGGGCCGAGCGGGGGCAACAACCAGCTGCCGGCGCGGCCGCCGAGCCCGCGTGGGTGGGGCGGGCCGAGCGGGGCGAACAACCAACGGCCGGAGCGGCGGCCGAGCCCAAGTCGGTGGGGCGGGCCGAGCGGGGGCAACAACCAACGGCCGGAGCGGCCGGCGAGCCCGCGTGGGTGGGGCGGGCCGAGCGGGGGCAACAACCAGCTGCCGGCGCGGCCGCCGAGCCCGCGTGGGTGGGGCGGGCCGAGCGGGGCGAACAACCAACGGCCGGAGCGGCGGCCGAGCCCAAGTCGGTGGGGTGGGCCGAGCGGGGGCAACAACCAGCTGCCGGGGCGGCCGCCGAGCCCGCGAGGGTGGAGCGGGCCGAGCGGGGGCGACAACCAACTGCCGGCGCGGCCGCCGAGCCCGCGTGGGTGGGGCGGGCCGAGCGGGGCGAACAACCAACGGCCGGAGCGGCCGCCAAGCCCGCGTGGGTGGGGCAGACCGAGCCTGGGCACCAACCAACTGACGGCACGGCGGCCGAGCCCAACTCGGTGGGGCGAGCCGAACGGGGGCAACAACCAACGGCAGGAGCGGCCGCCGAGCCCGCCTGGGTGGGGCGGGCCGAGCGGGGGCAACGACAACCAACTGGCGGAGCGGCCACCGAGCCCGCGTGGGTGGGGCGGGCCGATCGGGGGCAACATCAACCAACTGGCGGAGCGGCCACCGAGCCCGCGTGGGTGGGGCGGGCCGAGCGGGGCGAACAACCAACGGCCGGAGCGGCCACCGAGCCCGCGTGGGTGGGGCAGGCCGAGCGGGGCGAACAACCAACGGCCGGAGCGGCCACCGAGCCCGCGTGGGTGGGGCGGGCCGAGCGGGGGCAACAACCACCTGCCGGCGCGGCCGCCGAGCCCGCGAGGGTGGGGCGGGCCGAGCGGGGGCAACAACCAACTGCCGGCGCGGCCGCCGAGCCCGCGTGGGTGGGGCGGGCCGAGCGGGGCGAACAACCAACGGCCGGAGCGGCGGCCGAGCCCAAGTCGGTGGGGCGGGCCGAGCCGGGGCAACAACAACCACCTGCCGGAGCGGCCGCCGAGCCCGCTTGGGTGGGGCAGGCCGAGCGGGGGCGACAACCAACTGCCGGCGCGGCGGGCCAGCCCGCGTGGGTGGGGCGGGCCAAGTGGGGGCAACAACCAGCGGCTGCTGCGGCCGCCGAGCCCGCGTTTGTTGGGGGGGCCGAGCGGGGCCGACAACCAACTGCCAGCACGGCCGCCGAGCCCGCGTGGCGGCCGCGCTGCGGGGCCAAGCGACCACTTGCAGCAGCGGCCGGCGAACTTGCTGCAGCCGCCAGGCCCGCCGTTGGACGGGTATCCGGATCGCCCGCGGGCAAACGACACCGGGACAGTCCGTCACCTGAGCCCTCGCGGAAGACCAGGGCCGCCGTTGGGCGGCGGCCAAGTCGGGCCGCTTGGCGGCACCGAGGAGCAGCAGCAGAGGCGGCCGCTGAGCCCGCGCCGGCCGTCAGCTGCCACGCTCGCGAACCCTCAGGCACGCGCGCGGGCGTGGGTGAACCAGCTGCCGCGTCCGCCGAGCCCGCGCGGGCCGGAGAGGCCGTCAGCTGGCGGCCGCGACGGTGCGCCGACGGGATTGAGATTGCTGCTCCCCGGTGGCGGAGCGGGAGCCAACGGGGGCAACCACCAGCAGCAGCAGCGGCCGCCACGTCTGCCGAGCTCGCCGAGCCCGCGGAACAGGGGTGGCCGGGCACTGGGTGGCAGCGAGGGTGCCCGACTGGGCAGGACGCCCCGCAAGTTCCCGCTCCGGGCCCACTCGGCCATCTGCAGCCACTAGTCGGAGGCGGCCGAGCGGGAGCAAGGGAGGAACCTCGGCAGCAGCAGCAGCAGCAGCAGCAGCAGCAGCAGCAGCGGCCAGAAAGCGGCAACTGAGCGCGAGTGGGGGGGCGGGGCCGCTCATTTGCGGCCCCCAGGCGAGGCCGAGTCCAACGAGCGGGCCCCAAGCCGTCCCTGTCCGCAATCGGCTGTCGTCTTCAGGGACGGGCAGCGAGCCGCCGAGGTGTTCCCCGTCGCCTGCCGCAGCGAACGAGCCGCGGCGGGGCGAGGGGGGGTCTGCCACCCGCGCTGGGGGGGCATCAACCATCGTGCACCGACATGGAGGCGCCCAGCGGTCACACAAGCGTGGGCCGAGCGACACCGGCCCACCACCGCGGCCATCCTCGAGCAGCTCGCCGCGGCCCGCAACGGCGACGCGCCTACGTGAGAGCAGGCGCACCGACCTTCCGTCGTGTCATCCTCGTGCCGCCGCTCCATCTCGATCCGACGGACACGGGGCGGCGGCGGGAGCGGGACAGCCTGCGGCGACATTGACGCCGACGCCGACGACACGACCATGTTCTCCTCCCCTTCCAACTGGGGTCGAGGGCAGACCCGCCGAAGCTCTCTCGGTGGGAGCCCCAGCGGCCGCTCCTCCGGCTACGCTAGCGACGGCAGCGGCGCCGCCAGCGCCGCCAGCAGTAGCACGGAGTACACCGTCCCCCCGCGTGGCCCGCCCCGAGGCCGCGCATCCCCCCGCGGACGCAGCACCTATGGACGTGGACGGGGAGGGCGGCCCCCGCGTGGTGGAGGCCACGCTGACGGCGGGGCCGACGACGGCCTCACCGACGGGGACGGGGATCCCGCAGCAGAGGCCGCAGCAGCAGCCGCTGGCGCGCGAACCAGGCCAGGGACCGGGCAACGCGGCCGGCGCGGCGGAGGCGGCTCGATGCGTAGCCGAGGACGCGGCCGTGGAGGCGGCGAGGCGGGCGTTCGAGCTGGAGTGGGACCTCGCGTCCACACCAACGGGGTCCCCTACTCCGCCGTCGAGCGTGTACAGTTGAGCGCTGCGTGGCTGGACACGTCTGAGAACGCGGTGGTGGGAACGGACCAGAACAGCAAGGAGTTTTTTTCTGCCGTCACGGCCAACTTCCAGGCGCGGATGGACCGCGTTGATGTGGAGCTGCCGATGGAGGGCGTCCCCGCGAGGGTGCTGCGGGAGCCCACAGGGGTCCAGAGATACTTCAAGAAGCTGAACGAGAAGGTTATGCGCCTCGTGTGTGCGCGCGTGCACGTGGAGGGCCTCAACCTGACTGGCAACCCGTCGGAGGCCGACATGGAGCTGGCCATGATGGCTGTGTTTGAGAACCGGGATGAGTACGAGGCGATAAGGCTGGGCAAGTACGTTCCAAACCCCGCCCTCAAGACGGCGGAGGCGAGAGCGAAGTACTGGATGGACTGCTGGCGTGTGCTGAAGGTATCGGACAAGTACAGTGGCGCCGCTGCGATGCAGGCCATGGAGGCGCGCCGCCGCGGCCGCCGCGCTGCTGGCGCGGCGGGGGGGGCAGCGAGCACCGCGGCGTCTGTAGGCGATGGAGTCACTGCGCGGGAGGCGGCCGCCGCCGACGGGGCCGCCACAGACGCGGCCGCGACCGATGGCGGTGCACCATCGGGGACGCGCGCGGACGGCCTGGCGGCTGGCAAGCGCCAGCGGCCGGCTACTTTTGCTGACCGGCCGCTGGGGACGCAGTCAACGCTGGCGGAGCTTTCGCGGGCTGCGCGCGATAAGGCATTCGCAGACGAGGGCGCTGCAAACACCAAGGCGCTGAAGGTGCTGGCGGACGCGGCACGTGACCGTAACATCATTGCCACTTTATCGGCACCCGCTATTCGGGACGAGCCGCGCTTTCGGGACTTTCTCTGCAAGCGGGCAGACGAGCTGATCGCGGCGCACTTGGCCGCGCGGGATGGTCTGGCCGCCCCGGGCGCGGCCGCCAACAACGGCGGCGCCCATAGGACGAGGCCCGCTCCAGCGGGGCTTTCTGTGGATGTTGCTGTGCGGGAAGCGGGCGATGCAGAAGTAGAACGTGAGGTGAGCTCTGCGGGGGCGGCCGGGGCGGCCGCCGGTGCACGGGGGGCGGACAGCGAGGGGGGCGTGCGGGGAGGGGGGGTCGGGGGGGGGGCGGCCGCCCCAGCGGCCTTGACGATTGCTGCGGCCGCGGCTACTGGGCAGGCCGCGGCTGCGTCTGTCGTCGGGGCCGCTGCGGGCTCAAGGCCTCCAGGTGGCCGCTCTTCAGCGGCCGCCGGGGCTGCGGCCGCCGCCAGCACGCCCCCTCTCACAGCCCCCCGTCCTGCTCTTCTCCCTTGGCCGGCACTCGACGGCGGCCATCCGCCGATGTCTCCGTCCTTACCTCCCGTGGACTTTGCGTGGCCGCCCGTCGCGCCGCGCCCACCCCCGCGACCTCGTCGGCCGGAACCGGTACCTGCACCGGCGGTGCTGTACGGGCAGGCTGAGCGGCCGAGAGTGGCGGTGGCCGCTGGGTCGGCGACCACCGCCGACCCGCACGCTTTTCGTCGGTCCGCGATAACTGCCGAGGGGGCGGCGACGACGACGGCGCCCGACGTGTTAGCGTCTGCCGCCATGTCCGTCACGACGGCCGCGACGGGCGGCCGCTCGGCGGCCGCCTTGCTCTCTGTCGGCCGTCGGGCGCAGGTCACAAGGAGGCTGCAGTACGCCACGCAGCGCAGCTGTAAGGGTAAAGGGCCGAAGCGGGCGGCCCTCTATGTTTCTCCCTCGCCCTCCGTGTCTGCGTCCGAGGACCCTGACGCCGATGACGGAGTTGGGATTGTGCGTGACGAGGACGGTGAGTTTGAGGGCCTCATTGGTGACGTGAAGGAGCTAGAGGAGGAACAAGACGATGAGGACTTGTACCTGTGATGGGTTTGTGGCTTTGCAATCATGCTTGCGTTTGTGTTTTTTTTTCTGCGTTCTGTTTATGTGTCTCTCGGGCGTTTTGTTCTCTTGGTTGTGTTCTTCTGTTGTTTTGACGGTGTTTCTGGTGGTCATTGTGTGTGAGCATCACTGCGTGTCGGGCCTCGACACTGTTCCATGCATGTCTCTCTGCGATAAACCTTTGCACAATACACATTATGTCTTCACTCTCTATTAAAACCTCTCTACAAGGGAGTCCACGCGAGAATCCAACGCCCTGTGCGCGCCCTCCCTCCAACAGCGAGCGCAGCTGCGAAAAAACAATTCCGCTCGTCCTCTTAGGCCAACGGCACACTAATCCGCCGCCCCGGCCGTACGGCAGGGGAGCGCCCGCCTGCCGCTAGTGGCCGTGAGGGGCCCCTGCGTGGCGGTATTGCGCGGCCGCCAGTCGCGCATACGCGGCCGCTTTGGGCGGCCATAAGTCGCGCCTGCGCGGCCACATTGGGCGGCCGCCAGTGGGGCATATCGCACACAAAGCCGAGCTGCGGTCGGCTGTTGAGCGCACGTAAAGCGGCGGCGGCGGCCGCCGGACATGCCATTTGTGGCCGCAGATACGCGTCTGCCTTCTGAGAACGAGCCAACCAGGCCGCATGTGTTACAGCGTCATCGTCTTAAGGAAAAAAAAAAACCCGAAGGAAAAAAAAAACCGTTTTCTCCACGCGCTTTGCGCCCTACACTACGGCTGCGGCATGAGGGTGTGATGCCGATGAAGATACGGCGCCAGTGCGCGCCTCCTGTGCGCCCACACGTGCTCCATCAGGTCCTCCCGCAAACGCTCGTGCTCAACAGGGCTGCGCACGGCCGACCGCCGTTGAACGGCGGCGGAACGGCGGTACGCTCCATCTCGCCCGCCGCCGCGACCGCAACCAGCGCCAGCGGGGCATGCACAGCCACTTGGCCCGCTACGGCGCCCGGTAGCACCAGTGCGTGCTGCGCAACCGCCGCCCGCCGCACAACGACCGCCGGCCGGCGGGTCGTCACTCCCGGCGGCCGCGCCTCCCCCACCACCGGCACGCCCGCCACGGCTGCCGACCGCCGGGTCGTCACTCCCGGCGGCCGCGCCTCCCCCACCACCGGCACGCCCGCCACGGCGGCCGACCGCCGGGTCGTCCCTCCCGGCGGCCGCGCCTCCGCCACCACTGGCACGCCCGCCACGGCGGCCGACCGCCGGATCGTCACTCCCGGCGGCCGCGTCTCCGCCACCACCGGCACGCCCGCCACGGCGGCCGGCCGCCGGGTCGTCACTCCCGGCGGCCGCGCCTCCGCCACCACCGGCACGCCCGCCACGGCGGCCGGCCGCCGGGTCGTCACTCCCGGCGGCCGCGCCTCCGCCACCACCGGCACGCCCGCCACGGCTGCCGGCCGCCGGGTCGTCACTCCCGGCGGCCGCGCCTCCCCCACCACCGGCGCGCCCGCCACGGCTGCCGACCGCCGGGTCGTCACTCCCGGCGGCCGCGTCTTCCTCGGCCGTCGCCGCCGCCGCCGCCGCCGTCGCAGCTGCCGCAGCCGCGGCCGCCGCCGCCGCCGCCGTGGCCGCCGCCGCCGCCGCCGCTGCCACCACGGCGGCCGCCGCAGCGCCGGGGGCGCCATAAGTGTCGCCCATGCGGCGCCGGGAAAGGTACCCGTCCCGACGATTTACGACGACCATGTTGTGCAGAATGGCGACGGCTTTGGCAGTACGGATGATGCGGTCCATGCTGTGGAACTTGGCGGGGTGTTGCAGGATGTGAAAGCGCGCGGTCATGACGCCGTAGAGGCGCTCGACGTCCTTGCGCAGTGCCTCCTGCAGCCGGTTGTACGTGCGTTTTTTCGTGGTGTTGTTCGCGGCGCGCGAGAAAGGGCGGCAAAAAATGGGGAAATGGGGGTAGATGCCATCAGCCAAATAATACAACAAACGACGAGTGCGGCCGTTCAGTGTATACTCAAAAATATCAGGCGGCCACACCCCGCTCATCACGTCCATCGATAGAGGCGACTGGCCCCACACGTTGATGTCATTGTGGCTCCCAGGCGCCCCCACAAAAAAATGCCAAATGTACAGATCCTCATCGCAAACAGTTTCCATTACCACTGACCGCCGCTTCTTGTAGTCCTGGTATTGCCCTGCCAGCGCCTTCGGGCACATTCTCCACGCCCAGTGTGAGCAATCGATGCTCCCCATGCACCCCGGCATGCCCCGCTGCTCGTTGCGGTCGAGGATGTGGGCTAGCTCCTCGATGGTAGGCGGCCGTAGATAAAATGCCTCGTAGTTGTCGACAATGTGGTCCACCAGCATCTGCGTGGCCACGGCGGTGGTTGACTTGGCCAAGCGCAAGTACTCGTCAGGCCGATCGGCGGCCTCGCCATACGCGAGCACTCGGAAAGCGGCCACCACCTTCTGCAGCCCGTGCGTCTGCGCCCGCCCAGTTGCGTCAACGGACCTCTTCCAGTAAGGGAGGTCCTTGACGTCATTGTAGATGTCCATGAAAAGGTTGCGGGGCACGCGAAAGCGCGTCTCAAAGTCCTGCTCGCCATACACAGGAGGGTCGCCGTCCAGACCGAAGTAGTCCCGCTGGATGATGCGGAAGCCCTCGTCAAACCCGCGAGGCCGGTTGGCGCGGCGGCCTGGGACAGACCCGCCCCGACGACGGCGCCGCGCTATAGCGCCCGACAGAGCGATGTAGTGCTGCTTCCGCCGCAGAGACAGCTGCGACGCCACGATGGCGGCGCGTGCCTCGTCGGCCGATCCGTCCGACACCTCCCACGCCTCCCGATCAACAGGGGGGACGTCCACAGGAAGTGGGGGGGCCATAACGAGGCCCCCTGCAAGGAGCGAGATGGCGGCCGCCGCGGTGGTCGTTGCCGGTAGTGATGGTGGCGGCCGCGACGGTCGCTGCCGGTAGTGATGGTGGCGGCCGCGACGGTCGCTGCCGGTAGTGATGGTGGCGGCCGCGACGGTCGCTGCCGGTAGTGATGGTGGCGGCCGCGACGGTCGCTGCCGGTAGTGATGGTGGCGGCCGCGACGGTCGCTGCCGGTAGTGATGGTGGCGGCCGCGACGGTCGCTGCCGGTAGTGATGGTGGCGGCCGCGACCGTCGCTGCCGGCAGTGATGGTGGCGGCCGCGACGGTCGCTGCCGGTAGTGATGGTGGCGGCCGCGACGGTCGCTGCCGGTAGTGATGGTGGCGGCCGCGACGGTCGCTGCCGGTAGTGATGGTGGCGGCCGCGACGGTCGCTGCCGGCAGTGATGGTGGCGGCCGCGACGGTCGCTGCCGGTAGTGATGGTGGCGGCCGCGACGGTCGCTGCCGGCAGTGATGGTGGCGGCCGCGACGGTCGCTGCCGGTAGTGATGGTGGCGGCCGCGACGGTCGCTGCCGGGGGTGACGACGCCGATGCGGAATGCGGAGGGCAGCACAGCCCCGAGCACTGGGTCGGATCAGTCATTTCGGGGCCGCCGGCGCCCCCCCCCCCCTCAAACACCGCGCCACTCACCCCCCCCCCAGAGGAGCACCCCACGCGGCACCGACGGTCGCGTCGAATCAGCCGGTTCCAGGCCGCTGGCGCCCCCCCCCCCCTCAAACAGCCCACCAGAAGCGGCCCCCCCCGCAAGACTCCGGGCCAGCGGCTAGGGGGGCTGGTGCGGATCGGCCATCCCGGGGTCGTTGGCGCCCCCCCCCCCTCAAACAGCACACCAGAAGCGGCCCCCCCCGCAAGAATCCGGGCCAGCGGCTAGGGGGGCTGGTGCGGATCGGCCATCCCGGGGTCGTTGGCGCCCCCCCCCCCTCAAACAGCACACCAGAAGCGGCCCCCCCCGCAAGAATCCGGGCCTGCGGCAACGATGGCTGGTGCGGATCGGCCATCCCGGGGCCGTCAGCGCCCCCCCCCCCCCAAAATCACGTTCCACGGCCGCCGCGCAGGGCCGCCGCCGCCCCTCCATACCCCCTGGAAGACCAGCCGTCGGGCCGACGCGAAGCGACCGCCCCGAGGCTGCTGTTTGCGCCCACGTCGCCCAATCGAGCGGCTGATTGGCCACGCCCGGCCGCCCCACAACCTCGCCCACTCCCCCTGGACGACATGCGCACAGCTGCGCACGGTACGTGTTGGCGGTCGTCGACACCAGGCTGCCAGACGTGTGACAGTCCCCAGCCAGAAGGATCCACGCGAGAGGGCGCCAGCATCTGTGCCGATCGGGCCGGCACAGCACCATCATACGCCCCCCCCCCTGCAGTGCGCTCCAAAACGTAGATACAACCGTCGAATCATGTCTCAAAGCTTTCAAACGTGCCGCGAAAGATTCAAAGCGGGCCAGTTCTAGCCCAATATGGCGTCCCACAAGCCGAAACGAGATGGTCTGGACCATCTCGGAAACGAAGTAGGAGGGGAAGATCGTTTCCGACATGGTATAGACCAACTCGCCCCCATCTCTGTTGTGTACGTGGCACTCGAGAATTGAATCAACTACATCAACTCCATTTCCGTCTGAATCCGAATCGACGGCCCAAATCGGGCCTCTACCGGAGACCCACGAGCCCGTGCTGCGCTCTCATTGGCCGACAAGGTTTCGAGAGGCACGTGGCGTCTGAAACGAAAAATTTCGAAAATATATGCGAGATGGTCGCGAGTTGGTACGCCACCGTTGGAAACACCCTAAGAACGCGCCACTCCAGATTAGAGCTCACCTGTCGGGTTGCCCTCAGCATTTCACCAGGGGCCTCACACACGGCGGTACACGACACCAGGGGACCACGGAAGCCCTCCCAATGGAAGGGGCAGTGACGAGACCAGATGATGTGAGTGCTGGGCCGCGCCGGATGGCAAGGTCCTGCCTGACAGCCCTCGCGGGATCTTGCCTGACGCACCTCCCAGGCGGGTGTCGCGTTGCCTGGAAAACGTCCCACCAAACCGGACAGCGCAAATTTTGGAAAACCACCATATACCCAGAGGGGGCGCTGCGCCGCTGATGTTCAGTCCGCGCCGCGCTAGAGGGCGGGGTCGCCCGTGGGGGGGGTGCTAGATCTCGGCGGGGGCCAGCACAGCACTTTGATATTTGGGCCATAAGAGTCTTTAAAGGCTCAGATGCGACCTTCCTGAAGTTCTGCCGGGATGATGTCTGAGGATATGCCACTATCACATGTTTTTAAAAAGGATGATGAAAGCTCTCCAGCGGATCATGGTACAGTCATTCTCTACTTATATCATGTCGGATTATATACAGTCTGTATATAACCCAACCCGATCGATCGCATCGCTCGGCCCCAACGACACGATCAAAGCATGTGTCAGCTTGTGATCCCTCCCATGACCAATCAACAGGCGGAACTGAGGTATGTCCTCATCGGCTTACGGTAACGAAAGGGGTGGATATAAGTGGAGAATGACTGTAAAGGTGGGACCAGGAGATCTGACAAGCTCCTGATGAAGTGTCCAGGCAGCTTGGATAGATGCCTCTGTGGACCATTTATAATACTGAGTTATCAGTAGAAGCGTTTATCGCCCATCAAGGCACGTCATTCATTCAGCTCTGTTACTTCTCTCTCTTATGACCACACTGTGGATACTGATGCAACAGTTTACACCAGAAGCACCCACGTGCACACCCTCTTTCCGCCGTGCTCAAGCTCTCACGCATAGCCCCCCCCCCCCCGGCGGCAGTCGCCTCGCCACGATCGCCACCACCGCGACCCCCCCCAACCCCACAACGGAGCCGGCAAGCAGCGACGGTGGCACCCGCCCACTACTTCCCCAGGCACCCCCCCACACGCCGAACCGCGCTTCCCCAAAACAAGGGCAGTTGATGACGCCTGCCAACCTGTCGCACATGTAACAGATGCAATCATGCCAAAAAACCGACCAAAGCATCTCAGGTCCCACTCGCAGCCGCGACCCGACAGCCAGTCAGTTGCATAATCAAGAGAGCCTCAGACACGCCCGCCGCCGCGGCCACGGGCAGCAGCGTCCCGCGGGGCGGCCGCGGCCGGGCCCCCACCCCCCCCCTCCACCAGCGGCGGCCCCCCCTCTGCCCGCCCGCCCGACCCGTCCGTCGCGCGGCGGCGGCGCCAGCACCGCTTCTCCCCAGACGAGCGGGCCAAGGAGGAGCAGGAGGCAGCAGCAACGCCGGCACCTCCCCACCCGCCCCTCCCACCCACCCACAGGGACGCCCTACTACCCCCCCCCCCTCGCCTCCCCCCCCCCCCCCCCCCCGGGCTCAGCTCCTCGCCCCCCCCACCACCCCCGCCGCCCCACCAGCAACCCCCCCCCAACCCCCCCCCTCCCCAACCCCCTCCCCCACACCCACCACGACCCCCACCCCCCGCCGCCCCGGCGGCCACTGCTTCCCCCCAAACGCTCGCAGCGCCACGCACCTCCTCCGGGCGACGGCGTAGTACCCCAGCACGCCCCCCACGTGCAGCAGGTACACCAGCGACGACCGCGCCGCGTCGGGCAACGTTCACGCCACCGCCGCGCGCGGGATGGCGCGGAGCCAGGACCGCATCGCCACCCCGTTGCGGGCGCCGAGCTCCTCCAGGCCCACCCGGGCCCCGCTTGTACGCCAGCACGTTGACGCGCACGCGGTGGAGGCACGCCACCGCGCGGGCGGCAAGGCCCGCGTCCACGTCCCAGACAGAGCCGTCCTGGGCGGTATAGGGGGAGAGCGCTCGCACAAGCTCGTCCAGCACGTCCCGGTCGGGGGCGGGGGCGTGGGGGGGGGGAAGAGGGGGTCCCCAGCAGCGGCGCCGTGGGGGGCCAGGCCAGGAGCACACGCGCCGGAGAGGGCCCCGCATGCGGGGGAGGGGGGGGGGGGGCGGCGGCGGCCGCCGCCGCCGCCGCCGCCGCTGCCACCGCTCAGCGAGGCCGCCGCCACCACCACCCCCACCACCACCCCCGCCCCCCCACCCGCCGCCACCACCCCCACCCGTGGGGGCGGCGGCGAGAACGCGCACGGGGCGGGCGGCGGCCCAGACGGCGCGGCGGAGGGCGTCGACGACGGGCGCCGCGGCGGCGCCGCCGACGGGCAGCACGCCACCGCCGCCGGGCGGGCGGGCGGCGGAGGCAGCGGTGGCGGCGGCGGCGGCACCCCCCGGCCGGGGGGGCGCCAGGTAGTCCACCGCCGCCGCCGCCGCGGCGCCGTCGGGCGGGGCGTCCCGCGGGTAGAGCGCGGAGCGGGTCAGCTCCAGGCGGGCCCCGCGGGGCGCACCCCCCCCCCCTGCCCCCCGACACGCGGCGGCGGCGGCCGCCACCCGCAGCGCCGCCTTTATCGCCTCCACCGTCTGGCGGGACAGGCGCAGGGCGTCGGCCACTGCCGAAAGCCCCGCCAGCACCAGCCGCCCCGCCACGGACCCATCGTCGGCGGCGACCTCGGCGGCGCCGCCCAGCACCAGGCCCGCCGCGGCCGACCCGGGAGGGGCCCCGCCCGCGCACGCCGCGCAGGCGCCGCTGGTGGCCGACGGCGGGCAGCCCGCCGCCCCCGCCGCAACCGCCGCCGCCGCCGCCGCTGCCGCCGCAGCCGAGCCCGGCGGGGGGGACGGGGCGGCGAGGCACCCGCCGCCCCCCGACGGGGCGGGCCCCAACCAAAACGACACCCACCGGAACCGGTGGAGGTCCACCGCCATCACCCGCAGCGGGCGCGGCAGACCATCCCCCCCCCCCCCCCCACCCGGCGGCCGCCACCGCCCCGCACGATGCGGCGGGGGCGGCGGCCACAGGTAGTCGCCCATAACCGCGGGGGCGACCAGGTGGGCCCACCCCGCCGCCGCCGGCCGCGGGCGGCCGCAGCACAGGGGGGGCGCGGGGCGGCCGGCCGCCACGTCGGGCGCCGCCACCACCGTCACGACGGTGGTGGTGGTGGCGGCCAGCGACCCGCGGGGGGGGGAGGGGGGGGCGTACCCGCCGCCGCCCCAGGCCCCCGCCGCGGGGGGCCCCTTCTCGGCGCCATCGAGGGGGGAGTAGCCCCCGCGGGCGGCGGCCGCGACCGCGGCAGCGGCGGCGGTGGCGGCGGCGGCGCCCGCCGCCAGTGCCGGCCGCAGCCGCGAGATGGTGACGGTGCACCCCGGCAGGGCGCCGGCCGGCACGGCGGCGGCGGCGGCGGGCGCAACGGCCGGGTCAAACGCGACCGCCAATGCGAGCGGGGGAAAGGCCGGGTCCGCCACCACCAGCACCGGCGCCCGCACGGTGCCGAGCCGCCGCAGGAGGGTGCCCGTGATCGACAGCAGCCCGCGGCGGGAAGGAGCACCGGGGGGGCGCGGAGGGGAAAGGGAGAAAACGCGGGGGGGGGGGCGGGCGCCGCCGCCAGCGCGGCCTGCACGGAGCGGCTGGCCGCCGCGGCCGCCGCGGCCGCCGACCGGTCGCCCCTCCACCCATCGCGGGCGGGCCGGCAGTGGCCGTCGCGGCCGCCGCCAGCGCCTCCGCCGGCACCGCCGGCATCGATGGCGTGGCCGCCATCCAGGTCGCACCCCCCGCCCTCGTCGTCACTGTCTGTGGCGTTGCAGACGCCGCCGCCGCCGCGGGCACCCCCGCGACCGCCACCACCCCCACCGCCACCCCCACCAGTCACCCACCCCTCCTCCCCACCCTCCGCCCCTTCCTCCCCAGCGGGCTCCCCCCGGAATGCCGCCGACAGCGCCCGCAGGACGGCGGCCAGCCCCTCCCGCTCCTCGAGGGACGCCCCCCCCAAAGCCACCCCGCGTCGGCGTCCAGCGCCCGCACCCCCACCGCCCCCTCCCCGTCCACCGAGTGCGCCAGGTGCACCTGCAGGCCGACGGGGCCGCCCGCCGCCGCCGCCGCCGCCGCTGCCGCCGCCGCAGCCGCCGCCGCCTCCTCCTCCTCCTCCTCTTCCTGCTCTTCATCCGCCTCCTCCTCCTCTGGGTCACCCCCCGCTGCCCCCGCCGCGCCGCCGCCACCGCCGTCACCGCCGCCGCCGCAGGCGCCCGGTGAGGGCCCCCCCTCCTCCTCCCCCCCCCCACCCCCCGCAGCGCGCCGGCCACCGCCGGGTGGTGCAGGTACGGGGAAGACACCTCGTACAGCCCCCCCACGGCCAGCGCGGGCCGCAGCGCCAGCGCGGGGCCCTCAAAGACCAGCCGCACGGGGAGCAGCCAGGGGGCGGCGTCGGCGCCACTGCCACGCCCACCACCACCACCACCACCACCACCACCACCGTGGAGCGGGGGCAGCACCCCCCCTACCGCACTGGCGTCCACCCCAGCGGCGGACCAGCCGCCCCCCCCCGGCCCTGCAAACAGCCACGGCTCCCGCCCGTGGCGGGACGCCACCAGCCGCCCATCCACCACAAAGTGCGGGCTGTCCGTGGCGGGGGGCGCGCCGCCGCCGCCGCCGGCCGCGGCCGCCCCCACGCCCCCCCCCCCACCCCCGCACCCGCGCCACCGCCTGCGTGGCCGTGCTCGGCGTCTGCGAATGAGCATGACGCCGCCACCGCCGCCGCTACGGGCGGGTGCACGTGCGAGACGAGGACGACGAGGGCGGGGAGGTCACCGGGGGGCAGGCTGCCGGCGGCGACGGCGGCCGCCGCCGCCCCGGCTGCCGGCGCCGACGACGGGGTGCCGTCGGTGGCGGCGGCGGCCGACTGGGTCCATGGCGCCTCGGAGGCCTCGAGGGGTGGCAAGGTGGCGGGGTGAGGGGGGGGGGGCGCCTCTCCCCCCGCGGGGGGGTCACCCAGCGGCAGCGGCGGCGGTGGCGGCGCCGGGGAGGCCACCCGCCACCGCCGCCGCCGCCCATGCCGGCGGCGGCGGTGGGCCGCCGCCCGCGGGGGGGGGGGGGGGGAGCTCAACGCCCGCCACGGCCAGCACGTGCGGCAGGAGGCCCCGGGAGGTACCAGGCACCCCGAGCAGCGCGTCCACCTCGAGGAGGTCCCCGCGGGCGGCGGCGGCGGCCGCCACCGCCGACGCCGCGCCCTCGGTGCCGCCACGCGGGCCGCCTCTGTCAGCAGCGGCACTGACGGCGGGGGCGGCCGCGATCCCATCACCACTACCACCACCACCACCACCACCACCCGATGTCGCCGCCGCCGCCGCCGCCACCGCGGCCACCGCCTGTGCCGCCGCCGCCTCGGCCACCGCCGGTGCCGCCGCCGCCTGGGCTGCCGCCGCCGCCGCCGCCGCCGCCGCCACCTCCTCCGTGTCCTCGTCCCAGGGCACGATCGAGTCGGTCCCCCCCCTCCCCCCCCCCGATGGGCCCGCCCCCGCCCCCCCACACGTGCGGGGGCGGGCAACAGCCACACGAGGGAGCCGGCGGGCACCCGCCCGCCCCCCCCCCCCCGTCGCATCCCCCCCCCATCCCCACCCAGGGACGCCGGCGTGGGCGGCGGCGGCGGCAGTGGCGTCGACGGCGGTGGCGGTAGTGGCGTCAACGGCGGTGGCGGTGGCGTCGGCGGCGGCGGCGGCAGGGGCCGCAGGGGTGGCAGGGGCGGCGGGCACCCCCCGCCCCCCCCCCAGCGCCCTCCACCAGCCACGGGCGGAACTTGTCACCGAGGCGGGTATAGACCTCCTCGGCCCAGAGGAGCTCAGCGGGGCGGAGGGCGCACCACAGCGGCGCCCAGGGGGACGCCCGCTTGACCTCCCGAAAGGACACGGGGAGGGAAGGAGGGGGGAGGGCCACCGCCACTGGCCACGCCGCCGGAGGCAACGGCGGAAGCGTCCCCAAAGGTGCCGCCGCCGGCGCCGCCGGCGCCGACGTTACAGCCCGTCCACACAGCCCCCCCCCACCCCGCCCACCCCCCCACCCCAGCCCTATCCCCCACACCCCCCCCCCCCGGCAGCGGCGCAAACGTCACGACCCCAACGGACGTACGCGCGCCCTCAAAGAGCCCCGCCACCCGCCACCGGCGGCACACCACCACCGCGTGGCGGACGGCCAGCACCGCCCCCGGCCGAAGGGCCCCCCCCGCGTGCTCGGGGAGGCCCGCCCAGCCCGCGTACGCTGTGGTGTGCAGCAGGAGGCTCCCGTCGAGGGTTTACCGCCCGTGGCCCAGCACCGCCGTCACGGTGCCGTCATAGTGGGATAGGTGGGCGTCACAAGAGGCGAGTTAGGCGGCAAAGTCGGTCGCGGCGGACGCGGCAGCGGCGGTGGCGGCGGCGGCGGCGGTGGCGGACGCGGAAGCGGCGGCGGGGGCGACGGGGGCGGGGCCGGACGGCGGCATCGCAGTGGGGGCGGGAGGGGTGGGGATGGGGACGGCGGTGGCCACGGCGGCGGCCGCGGCGGCGGTGGGAGGGGGGACGGGCCGGGGGGGGGCGGGGACGGGTGGGGGAGCAGAGGTGGCGGCGGCCGCCGCACCCCCGCCGGCGCCACCTCCGGCCGGGGCCGACCCCACGGCGAGGGCGGGAGCGCCGCTGGTGGCGTCCACGGCGGGGGCGGGGGCGGCCGGGGCGGCCGTGGCGGCGGCCGCCGCCCCCCCCACCCCCGCCGCTGTTGCCGCCGCCGCCGCCGCGTCCGGGGTGTTGTCCGCCAGGCGGCGGCGCTTGGCCGCCCGCCCCCCCCCTGGCGGCACCGCGCACGGCGGGGACCCCCCCGCGGCGGCACGGGTCTGGGCACCCCCCCCCCCCCCAGCCCCCCCCCCCACCCATTCGCCCGCCCCCGCCCGCGCAGGGAGCCGCGCCAACCGGGACGCGCGGGTGACGCGGAGCACCTGCCCGCCCCCTAAGCTGGGCACCACCCCCACCGCCGCAGCAGTCAGGAGGAGGGCGTCGCCGACGGCCACAAAGGGGAGCCACCGCGCCGCGGGGCGGCTGCCAAAGAAGACGAGCACCACCAGGGGGCCACCCCCATCCCGCCCCGCCCCACCACCACCACCACCACCACCACCACCACCACCACCACCACCACCACCACCACCACCACCACCACCCCCACCCCCACCCCACCGCCGCCGCCACTGCCGCCGCCGCCGCCGCCGCCGCCACCGCCACCGCCACCGCCACCGCCGCCACCGACTGGCCAAGCGTCAGCGCCGCCACCCCATAATGCACCCGCGTCTCGATGCGGAGGAGATCCACGCGGAGCCGGCCCGCCTCGGCCGCCAGCACCGCCACAAGCGACTCAAAACAACGCCAGCCGGTCGGCGGCGGCCCCCCCGTGGGCCACCGGCACGCGGGCGGCGAGGGAGGCCGCCTACCGCCCGAGCTGCTGCACTAGCCGCCGCACCGCCGCCCGCACCACGGGGGGGACGGGCGGAGGGGGGGTGCCGACGGGTGCCGAAGCCGCCGCGGCAACCGGCAGGGGGGCCCCGAGGCCCCCGCCGACCACGTCGGGCACCACGGTGAATGCCGGGGGGGTGGGGGGAGCGGAAGCCGCCACCGCTCCCGCCGTCGGCACCGGCCGCCGCCACCGCCGCAGTCGCCGCCGCCGCCGCCGCCGCCGTCGCGTCTGGCACCGCCCGCAGCAGCGCTCAGACGGCGGCGAGGTAGAGGTCCGGCCAAGCCGCGGACCACCGCTCCACCGACAGCAGCGCCCGGGAGAGGAGGCAGGTCATGGCGGCCACCCTCGGAGGGGGGGCGGCGCCCGCGGCGGGGGAGGGCGGGAGGGACACGACGCCCGTCGGTGCGACGGGCGAGCCCCGACGGGCGCTTCGGGGACCGCGGCGGGGACGGGCCCGACGTCGGGAGCCCTCCGCCCGCCGTCCCCCCCATCAAGCCGCCAAGCGGGCGCCCCGGGGCGGGTGCTACCGTCGGCGCGGCGGCCGCCAGCGGATCCTCGCCCGGCGGTCCCTCCCCCGCGGCAGCGGCAAGGTGTACAAGCGGCCACGCCGCCGCCGCGGCGTCGGCGCCGCCACCGCCATAGAGGGGGGGGGTCGGGGAAAATGGGCGGGGGGGGTGCGTGGGAGGGGCGAGAGGTACGGGCGGGGAAAGGATCGCGGCGCGGAAGGACGGTGGCGACCGATCGGTGTGCCCGCTGCAGCCGATCCGTCCAGCAACTCGGGGAGTGACGCCAGTTTTAACAAACAGCGCGACTGTCACCCTCCACGTGCAGTGGCGAGAGGACGGCGGCAAGGCCGATCTGATGATCGAGCGCCACACTGGGCCCAAACTGTGCGCTGATTGGCTGCAAATCTCGAGGTCATAGCAGCCCCTCGTTTGCAAGAAGGGGGAGTTTCCACGACGTGGTCGATCACTGCACCACGCATGGGGCCGGGCAGGGTGCAGAGTGCAGATGGGGAGGCAGGCTGGCGGGGTCGTCAGTGCCAGAAACCTCGAAGGGCTTTCTTGGTGCTTCGTGGCAATAATCCAGAAGACCTGCCCAGCTCTTTACTAGTCAGCAACAGTTTTGAACGGTTCCTAAAGATCTCTGTAACACCCAGTGTGCGCTGGATCGGAAAAGCAATCGTCTCAAGGTCTTGAGAAGGGTCATCCGCGTCGGGGAGGAAAAGCAGATCGAAAAGCCTCCACAGTGGAGCTGTAGATCGTTCCAACTGTCTCTTGCCAGCTTTGGAGGATTCTGAAGCTCCGTCAAGGAAATTTCAAAGTGCTGTGGGCGCGCGGGGCGACCGCAGCCACGTCTCCTCCACCCGGGGGCCCTTCTGCTGCCACCACCTGTGCCGTCGCCATCACTGCCGCCGCCGCTACGACTGGGGTCGGTAACCCTCCCCCTCCCTTCGTCCCCCCTCCGCTCCTGCCATCTAATCCGGTTTCGCCTGTGAACGCGCTGCACCCCAATTGCCAGCCTACACGATTCTCCCCGCCTCTCACCGGTCCCACCCTTTTCATCGGCCTGTACGCCCCCCCCCACCCCCCCCCCCACCCACCACAGACATGTCCATGCGCACACACCCCGCACACCTACGGTGTGCTGCCTGGGCGTCCCGCTCCGGGTGCCACAGTGAGATTTTGTAGCACTCGGCCGATGCCAATGGCCGGCACCAAGTGACCCACCCGGGGGTGGCGACAGCAATGGACGGCACTGGCCGTCACTGCGGAGGCGCTCCGAAGGAAGACTGGTCGCCGCTGCGAGTGCTGGAGGGGGGACCGGAGACTGGGCTGTAGTGGCCGGTCGTGGTCACCTTGCTGCGGAGGTGGGCAGCGGCACCCCCCCCGCCCCCACAAGCCCGCCACGACAGTCTCGGATAAGAGTGCGGCCGTGTCTGGTAGCGGGCAGACTGCACAGGGGTCGGGGTTGGCGCGCCTCCCCCTCCTACAATCCCGCCGTGACAACCGGGGCGGGGGGCGCCACCCTCCCCACCCACCCCCTCCCCCTCTCTCGACGCGGCGGCACCCGGCCCCGCCAGGCACATCGGCATCGGCGGGCAGTCACGCCCCCCCCCCCCCATCGCCGCCCCCACAAGCCAATGCAAAACAGACACAGAGCAGTGAAGAGAGCACACACACTGCCAGGAAAAGAAAGCAGTAAAAAGCCGTTGGGGCTGCCGCCTCCTCGCCCACAGGCCTCCCCTTCCCCCCTCAAGAAATAAAGAGAGCGCCCCGCGCCGCCCACCCCCTCAAGACGGCCGCGGACCGCACGCGCCGTCACCCCCCTCGGTATGCGCCCCCCCCCTCCCCCCCCCCCCCTCCGCCCCCCCCCGAAATGTCCCCAGAGTAGGCACTGAGCACGCGGGATAGAGCGCCGCCAAGCCCCAGCGGCGGGGGCCCACCTCTCCCCCCTGCACACACACCCCCCCGCCCCCACCGCGGCCACTCTCACCCCCTTGCCCCCCCCGCCCCCAAGGTCCACCCCAGGCCGCTCCCCCGTCGCCGCCGACGCCGCTGCCGCCGCCGCCGGGGGCGCGCCGCCCTCAAACGCACCCCCCCCCACACCGCTATCCGTACCCGCCGCCTCCCTATCGCCCGGGGTGGGGTGCCCCCCATTCGGGGACGCGGCGGCCGTCGTCCCCGCGGCCCCCCCGGGGCGCCCCCGGGCGGCTCGGGCACCCCGCCACCCGGCGACGCGCCCCTTGCCGCCACGGGCAGCAGCAGCGCGCCACCCGGGGCGACCCGAAAGACGCCACTCACGGGGACGGCGGCCACCCCCCCCCCCCCCCCCACCCTCCCCACCCGCGCTTCCCCCGACCGGGACCGCCACCCGCACCTCCCCGCCAACGACGGCGGCCTCGGCCACGGCCGCCGCCTCTGCATCTGCCGCCGATGCGGCCAGTCCCCCCTCCCCTGCCCCACCCCCTCTCCCCCCCCCCCCCCCCCAGGCGCGCACCCGCACAAACCCCCCCCCGCCGCGGCCGCCGCGGCGTACGCCGGCACCCGCTCCGTCAGCACCGCATCCAGCAGCCCATTGTTCTCCGCCACCCGGGCGGCCACGTAGGCGCGCATCGCCAGGCACACCTCCTTGGTGATGGTCGACACCTGGTCCCGGACGCCGGCGATGACGGCGGCCGCCTGGGAGAGGAGGAGGTGGCCGACGAGGGCCTTGAGGTGGGAGAGCTCCGCCGCCGTCGCCACCGCCGAGGTGGACGTGGCGGACAGGGCCCCGATGAGGGCGTCGAGGCGGGCGGCGCACGCGGCGTGGGCGGAAGGGGCGGGGGTGGAGGTGAGGGGGGGGGTGGGGGCGGTGGCGGCGGCGGCAGCACCGCCCGCTGCCGCCGCCGCCGCCGCGGCCGCTGCAGCCGCCGCAGCCGCCGCCGCCTCCCCCGCCACCCGGGCCGACTGGCGGGAGACGGCGGCGGCAGAGGCGGCGGCGGCAGCAGACCCCCCCCCCGCCGCCGCGCCCACCCCCGCCCGCTCCGCGGCGGCGGCGGCGGCCGCCACCGCCGCCGCCGCCCGCCCCGCCGCGCCATCCGCAGTGGCCGCGGCCGCGGCGGATCGGTCAGCAGCCGCCGCCGCCGCGGCCGCCCCGGCCTCGGCACCGGCCTCGGCGGCGGCGGCGGCGGCGGCGGCGGCGGCGGCCTTGACGTCCGCCACGGCGGTGCCGGCCTTGGACGCCGCCCCGCCCGCGCGGAAGGCCGCCGCCGCCGCCACCGCAGCGGCCGCCTCGGATCGCTTGGCGGCCGCCGCCGCCGCGGCGGCGCCGCCCGCGACCGCCCGCTCTCCCACCCACGACGCCGAGGCGGCGGCATTGGCGGCGGCCGCCGCGTCCGCCGCCGACACCCCCGCCGTGGCGGCCGCCGCCGACGCCCCCGCCGCCGACGCCCCCGCCGCGGCCGCCGTGTCAGACGCCGCCGCCGCCGACGCGCCCGACGCGGCCGCGGCGGCCGCGACGGTGCGGGCCGCCTCGGTGACGGCGGCGGCGACCGCCTCGGCCGCCCCCACCGCCGCCCGCAGGCAGTCCGCGTCGGCGGCCGCGGCGGCCGACGCTGCGGCGGCCGACGACGCCGCCGCCGCCGTCGCCGCCGCCGACGCGGCGTGCCCAGCGGACCCGTCCGCCGCTGCCGCCGCCGCCGCCGCCGTCCCCCCCCCCCTCACCCCCCCCCCGCGGCGGTCGGCGGGGGCGGCGCCTGCCGCCCCCCCCCCCCCTCCCCCACCCCCCCCAGCACCCCCTCCAGCCGACCCAGCCGGGCGTCCACCCCCCCCACCCACCTTCACAGCCAACCCCCCTGCCCCCCCACGGCGGCGGCCAGCCGCGCCGTCGCCCCCTCCAGCCGCCCCGCCCGCGCGTCCAGCCCCGCCACCGCCCACCGGGAGGCCTCCGCGGCGGCGTCTGCCGCGGCGGCCACGTCGGCGGCCACCACGGCGGTCTCCGCGACGGAGCTGCTGACGGCGGAAAGCGCCGCCCTGAGCCGCCGCAGCGTGCGGGACGCGGAGAGGGCAGAGGGGGAGGGGGGGGGGGGGGGAGGGGGAGGGCGCGGTGGTTACCGCGGGGGGGGGTGGCGTGGGGGGGGGGGGAGGGGGGGGTGGGAGTGGGCGTGGGTGGGGTGCGTGGCCCCGGCCTCGGGTGTGGTGGGGAGGGGGGGGCGGGCATCCGCCACTGGCCGCCGGGGGAAGGGGGGGGGGGGGGGCGCCCCCGTCGACGCGGTCGCCGCTGCCTGGGCGGCGGCGGCCGCCGCCACGGGCACCGCCGCGCCCGCTGGTACCAGCGGCGGCGCCCGTCCGTCACCACCGCCGCAGCCGCCGCCGCTGCCGCCGCCGCCGTCGGCGCCGCCTCCGCTGCTGCTAGCAGAGTAAGCAGACACCCCCGTCCAAGATCGCTCCACCCCACACACCCCGCGCCACCCCCCAGCCTCGTGCGGGTGGACCGCCCCCGCCCTCGCCCCCCCCCAACTCAACCGCCCTCTGCCGTGCCGCCGCCGCCGCCGCCGCCGCCGCCGCCGCCGCCGTCGCCGCTGCTGTTGGCAGTAAAGGCACCCCCCGCCCCCGGAGATCGCTCCCCCCCCGACAACCCGCGCCCCCCCGCTGCCTCGTAAGGGTGGGCCTCACCTCCCTGTTCCCCGTCCATCCCCCCCACCCGGGGCGCGCACTCCCGAAGCCCCCCGCCCACCCCCAGCTGAGCCAGTCGCTCCGTGGCAGTCGGCGGTGCTGGAGGGAGGCGTGCCCTTGCCGACCGCAATCATGGGGGGGAGGAGAGACGCCGTGGACGCCGTGACGGTCAGCGCTGCGCCCGTACGCGCAGGGAGGGGGGGGGAGCGCTGCCGGTAGAGGCGGTGCGTGTTGTGCGACCGAGAGTGTCGGTAGGGGGGAGGACACTGCCAGGCCGGGGCTGGGTGCGCGGCGCGCAATGTTAGGGCGGACCACCCACTGGGTGCGCGGCGCGCAATGATAGGGCGGACCACCCACTGGGTGCACGGCGCGCAATGATAGGGCGGACCGCGCACCCCTTTCCGCCCCCCTTCGCGCGCCGCTTCTCCCACCTCGCACCCCTCCCCCTCCCCGCCGGCCCGCCAGGCCGCCCGCCCGCCCCCCCACCCCAAAGAGCGCGCGCGCAACAGCGCGGGCAGGCGCACGCGGTCTCGCGTCGCAGTGCAAAACCTTGGATGCACACATACAATTGCTATCGAACGCACAATTGCCATCGACCGTTTAGTAATGCACTTCTGGCTGCCGTCATGGCAAATCTAACGGCGCGAACCCAACCCCACGGTGTCGGTTCTATATACATGGCGGTGGCCACCTCTCAGCCAGTCACAGAACCCTGCAACGCTCACGGTCTTGGGTGCAACTGCAACCCAACCCCACCCCTGAAATTTTAACCCAACCCCACGCTCATGGTGGTCCCGTCCTGCCAAGTCACGCCGAGTACCTCGGCTGGACACACTCATCGCACGCCCTTTGCTGTGTGGTCGCCCACGCTTGCCCCCTTCCGCACGCTGTCCCCGCGCCCGCCCGCCAGCTGCTGCTGCCGCCCCCCCTCACACACCAAGACCACCTCCAAATTCTCCGGGACCCCAGCTGGACCACCTCATCACCCCTTGGCCGCCTCGGGAGGCCAATCTACCCCGGGAGGTCAGTCTTCCCCGGGAGGTCATCCCGGTTCCCGGCGCGGCCCGTGGGGCGACCGTGGGCAGACCGCGGGGAGACTGACCGTCCCCATCGCCGCGATGGCGGTCCTTTGCGGCGGCTTTGTCCAGCTGGTGCAGGCATCGGCTCAGACTGGCTTGCGTCTGGGCTCGGGGCGGCGTGCTGCTCACCTGTCTCCCCCCCCTACCGGGCGGCTGTCGTGTCCGCTGCCCGTGTTGCTGCTGCCACCTACGCCAACGCAACCAGAAGCAGAGTCGGGTGGATCCCTCGCCCGGCCTTGCTGCCGTCGCCTGCCCGCCGGCAAGGCCCACCGTGGTGCCCTACCCCGTCGCCATCCTTCCACAAGTGGTCCCCACCGGTGATGAGGACGGAGCGGCCGTCGTGCGCTGATGCAGTGAACAAGATTAGGGCCGCCGTTGCTGAGCAGTCCGACATCGTTCTGCAGGCTTTGGGGACACTGCATGTGCCTCTCTGGAGCTCCTGGACGGCCGGTCACCCACGCTGAGTCTGCTGTGCAGGCGGTGGGTGAAGTGGTGGACTGGGATGCTTATCGAAGACAATGCGGCTCTGTCCAACGCCCTCAGCGATTGCCTTGAGGATGTGGTGTCTGATGTGGAGGACCTTCGGCTGTCTGTCACCGAGGACGCTAGCTCATCCAGCTGCCGTTGCGCTGGTTGGGATGTACTCTCGGGCAGTCAACACGTATAAGCGGTTGTTGCTCGGCTGTTGTGTGCCGCTTCGCCTTCGCCAATTGCGACGGGTGCGACTGTGCGCCAGGGCCGCCTCAGGATGTCAACATCTTCACGCGCACCTGGCCGGCACTCTGCGAGCGCACCGCATCACTCTACGCGACCAAGCCGCACACCTGAAGGCGGCATTTACCAAGCTGCGACCAGTGGCGGCGGCGCTGCCCTCCTACCACCGTCTTCCAGCGGACCACCAGCGCTCACCCAGTAGCACCTTGAAACTTGTGCCCGATCGTGACGCGGACATTTGCATACCCCGCGACGACAAGGTGGTCCGGATCCTTTTGCACGTCTATTTTGTGCGCAACGCGCGCGTGGCGTCGGTTGTGGTGTCGTCTCCAGGCGTTGGCAAGTCGCACCTGGCGTGGGATGTGGTGGATGCGCTGGGGTCGCTGGACGACCCAAGGTTTGCAAGGGCAGCCATGCTGGAGGGCCTATCGGGGTGGGAAACTGCGCGGGACGAGCTGCGCGGCACACGGCCCTGCATCATTACCTTCAATAGCGGCAGTCTGTGGGGGACCCTGGATCAGGAGCTGATGCAAACGTACCTGCCGAGCCAGCCCGCAGCAGCCTATCTTCCCCTGTACGCGCGCGTGCTTTGGTGCCTGCGCTGTGCTGACGGCCTGGATTGGGACGAGTTTGCGCAGATGATCCTCCAACTCCTCGAGGACGGCACGACTACCGCAAGCGCGATCATCCGGGAATCTAGG
Organism: Pyropia haitanensis; assembly: GCA_008729055.1. Lineage (NCBI taxonomy): Eukaryota > Rhodophyta > Bangiophyceae > Bangiales > Bangiaceae > Pyropia > Pyropia haitanensis. The sequence goes on from SDUX01000083.1 coordinate 85,062, forward strand.
GCAGCGCTGAAGGAGCGGCCGACGCTCGTCATTGTCGAGGAGCTGAACAAGATTGAGGGGGACTGGCCTGCGTCGGCCGGCGAGAGCCCTGCTGAGGCGGCGTTTCCCGTCGACCACACGGCCGCTGCCGGCGGCCTTCCCGAGAACATCAAGCCGCAGGTTGTCGCGCCATCCAGTACCCGGCCTCTTCCTGTTGCCACGCAGTCCGTACTGGACGTGTACCGGCACGAGATGTGCACCTGGACGGGCGCGACTCAAACGCCTATCTCGGTGCTGTTCACCGCGCCGTACTTTGGCCTGATCTTTGACGAGGTCAAGGGCCGGCTGACGGCGGAGCAGCAGCGCGTCATTGACGACATGATTGCCGCCTTGAATGAGACGCTGGACCCCCGCGTACTAGAGGACTGCCAGCTAAGGCTGTCATCTTTGACGAGCGACAGGCGCGGCTCTCCGTTTTTTGTGCTGAGTGCCATCAAGCTTGGCTTCATGGACATGGACGAGCTGGCCAAGGTCTACTTCCAGCCCCTGTTCGAGTCGGAGTGGCTCCTGCGTGCCGGGCTTCCATTCAAGAGCACGTTTGAGGTGTCCAGCGACGTGTCGGGTCGGGCGTTTGCGAGGCTGAGCGGTGGCCATCCGCGTAGCGCGGGCTTCCTGCGGGTGCACCTCAAGCTGGCAAGTCCTGGTCCGGCTTGGTCCTCTGTTGTGCAGCCTGCGTCGGCGGCGCTTACGGCAGACGACAGGACTAAAACCCTGCTGGACTATCTTTTGGTCACCCCTGTCGTCGTTGTTGCTGCACTGCACCACTGCACCATCCGCGGCCCGCGGCCTATTGTTGACGGCGTGTTGTCTCCATTGCTTGGAACCTGGGAGGAGCTGGTCTCCCTTAATGCGCTCACTGTGTCGGATGCGGACACGGACGGCCTCTACACGAACCCGTGCATGCCGCCTCTGATTGTGCTGGCGTGCCTCTACCGGTGGGATGAGGCCAAGAGGGACTTCTTCAACAGCCGTCCCATGCGCGAGGACCACTTTCTCCTGGACGGCATCTTGACCGCCGTGGCGGTGGTGTGCGGCTCCCGGTTCTCCGAGGGCTCTTCATCCAACGTGTGGGAGTACACCGCGCTCTACGCAGACGTGGCTCTCACTCGTGTACGCGCTGCCGCCAAGACGTGGGGCGCGGCATCATCCGGTCTTAAGCTTCCTCACGACTACGGGACGGTGACTTTGCTGCAGCTGTACCCCGGGACAACAAAGTACTACACCGAGGGCGAGCAGCCGCTGCTGAACAAGGTGCGCTACAACGCTTTGGATGCCGTCAAGGTGAATGAGGAAGAGGCTGCCAACAAGCTGTCGACGATATTGCAGCTGCCTTTTGCCGACATGGTGACGACCGTGTTCAAGTGCTCACACCACCAGACGAGCTTTGACAGCATCAAGTTTCTTGCACCTGCTGGCAGCTCGGAGTCGTGCAACAAGGGCGCCCTCGTCGCGGTGGTCAAGTCAAACAAGTTCACTGGGCTTGCGGAGGAGTACTTTAGCGTGGAGGAGCACGTGCGCAAGAGCCTGCGGAAGATTGAGCACGCGTTTGGGGATCATTGGGAGGAGTGGAGTGATCGTGTGGTCCTGGTGGTAGAGTCCAACCTGCGCCTAGCCAAGTCACCGAGAGAGCTGCTCTCGGCTGTCGAGTCCTCCAACGTCATCATCATTACCGCTCAAGATCACCTGAACGTGTATGGGAGGGCTCTCAGCGGCTTCATGGCGGACGGGCCCACGCTGTACAACGCCTCACTGGTGAGGAGGTCGGAGAGACCACTGTAGCCCACGCGGAGCAGGAGGAGGCGGGCTGGAGCGTGGCCCGCATGCAGCGGCTGGTGTCCCAACACAACGTGATTTGAACGCTGTCCGCGGCGGGGTCGGAGGAGCTGTTGGTGGCCGCCGCAGCCGCCCCCTTTGACGCCCTCATTGTGGATGAGGCCGCTCAGAGGTGGAGCCCGACTTGCTCATCCCAATGGTCGGCGCCGGCAGCATGTGCGCGTCCATCGCGGCGGCGGCGGCGTCGGCCGACGCCAATGAGGGGCTGCTCGGGGCGTTTTTGGGGTTGGGTGTAGAGGGCGGGCTCACGGGCACGGGCAAGGCGGGGCGGGGAGGGGCGTCGAGGCGGCGGCGGCTGGGTCACTGGCGCGGCTGCGTCGGGGGTTGCTGGTGTGGGACCCGCAGCAGCTGGCCGCGAAGGTGCTGTCCCAGTCGGGCCGCCCCGCCACGGCGTTTGCGCGCAGCCTCTTTGAGCGGCTGCAGGCGGCCCGCCCCGAGGCGGCGCGCGTGCTCCGCACCCAGTACCACTACCTGGCCGTGGCGGTGGCGGTGCCGGACGTGCTCCCCGACGTGCGGCTGGCGGTGGGGCTGGGCGTGGCGCGGGGGGTGTCAGGGGGGGGCTGCCCTTCTGGTGAGCCGCGGCGCTCGTGCTGGGGGCGCTCGAGCCAAACGCGGGGGTGGCGGCGGCCCTGCAGGGGCTGCTGGGGGGGGTGCTGGGGGAGCGCCGCGCCGCGGCGGTCGCCGCGAGGGGCGCGGCGGTGGCGGCGGCCGAGGCGGCCGCCGCTGCTGCTGTTGCCACCACGCCGCCGCCCGCGCCTGCCACGCCCGCTTCCCCCTCTCGGGCTGTTGGATGTCCGGCGTCCCCCTTCCCCCCTCACGCGTCCCCCCCCACCCCTCCGCCCCACCGTTGGCGGTGGCGCCCGCATCAGGCCCCCGTCCGACCGGTGTTGTGGCGGTAGTGGTAAGGGTCGGGGCGCTCGCCGCGGGGGGCCCCCCCAGCGTCGGTGCGCCCCGCCGCGGGGATGGCGGGCACACCTGGGCACCTGAGGGGGACGGGTGGGTGGAGTGGCGGGAAGGGCGCCGACGGGCGGCCGGCGGCCGCGGGCGCGGCGGGTGAGCCGGCGGTGGGGGGTGGGGCGGGGCGGCGGCGGAAACCCCGCCACACGCGGCGTGGGGGGCGGGGGTGGCGGGGGTGGGGGGGGGGATGACGGCAACAATCGCCAGATGCGGCGGCAGCAGAAGCAGGCGGAAAAGGCGCGGAAGAAGTAGGGGGGGGGGGTGGGGGGACAGTGTTGGGCGGGGGGGGAGGGGGAGGGGGAGGGGGGGTGTGTTGTGGGGGGTCGTGGGTGCGAGGGAGGTGGACGCGGGCGGAACCCGCGCCCCCCACCCGTGACGCGGCGACGGCGGCGGCGGCAGGGGGGGGGGCGGGGGGGCGCGCGGCGTGGCGTGCCGCCCCCCGGCGGGTGGGGCGGGCGGGTGGGGCCCCCACCCGGTAGCGCGCCCCCGCGCCTCGCAGGTGGCGTGCCCGGCGTTGGCGCTGGGGCGGCGGGTCGCGGGCGGCCGTGCGGGGGGGAAGGGGGGGGTGTGCGGGGCTGCGCCGCACGGGGCCGTGGCGGGGCCCCGGGGGGTGTGGCGGGAGGGTTTGCGGGGGGTGGGGGGGGGGGGGGGCTGTTGTTGCCCACGCTGCGCGGAGGCGGTGGGGAGCGTGGGGGGTGGTGGGGGGGAGCAGGGGGCGGGCCGCGCCGTGGCGCCCACTGGCCTTGCCCAACGTGACGCGCCGGGAACGGCAGGGGGGGTGCCGGACGGGATGGGTCGGGGTGTGTGTGTGTAGGGAGTTCCCCGTGGTGCGGGTTCCACGGGGGCGTGTATGCTGGCGGTGTTATTTTTGTGCCAGTGGCCGACGGTGGCGCCCCGCCGCGTGCATTTGTGTCTCGCCCCGCGGGTGTGCCCGCGCGCGTGTTTGCAAAGGGCAGCGTCCACGCCCGACGCTCCCCCCCCCGCCAGTACGCCTCGTCCCACCCACCTTCAGCATCCCCCCTCAACCCCCAGCTATCCCATCCCCACCCTCTTTTTGTTGTAGCCTTACTTCCATTTCCTTCCAGCACCGCAAAGGCCACACCCACCGCCGCGCCGCTGCCGCCGCCACCGCTGCCGCCGCCTCCCCGCGACGAGTGCGGGGCCGGGCGGCCCATGCTCACCACCCCCACTACCTGTACCAGCCCTCTCCCACGCCACGGCAGCCGCCGCCGGCATACACACAAGCATCCCCCACGCCCCGCTCTCACCAAACCCCCACTCCCCGCCGCACCACCACCACCCCTCCCGCACCCTCCGTCGGCGGCGGGAAGAAGAGCCCCCGCGCGCCGCCGCGCGCGCCCGTTCCCGCCGCCCGCGACCGGCGGGGCGCTCCCCCCCCCCCGCCCCCGCCCCCGCCGCGCCACCGACCGCAGGGCACCGCCGTCGGCGGGGCCCGCGCCGCGCGGCGGCGACGGCGGGGAGGGGGGCGCACGGAACCAGCAGCGGTCACGGCAAGGCACACGGCGGGGGGAGGGGCAGGGCGGGGGGACTGGGGCCGGGGCGGGGCCGCGGCTGGGGCGGCCCACCCGCCGCCGCGGGCGCCCGCCCGGCGGCACCGGCACCGCCACTGGCCGGGGCCCGCGCCGCGCGGCGGCGACGGCGAGGAGGGGGGCGCACGGAACCAGCAGCGGTCACGGCAAGGCACACGGCGGGGGGAGGGGCAGGGCGGGGGGACTGGGGCCGGGGCGGGGCCGCGGCTGGGGCGGCCCACCCGCCGCCGCGGGCGCCCGCCCGGCGGCACCGGCACCGCCACTGGCGGCGGCACGGGCGGCAGCGGCGCCACCCCCACCGGCGGCACCGCCGCCACCACTGGCGCCACCACCACCACCACCACCACCACCACCACCACCACCATCCCCGCCGGCACCACCGGCGGCCGCAAGGCGACCCGCCCCCCCCCCCCCCCCCCCCTTCCCGCCACGGGCCGCCTTGCGCACCCGCCCCACCGCCACCCTCCCCCCCCCCCCTCCTCTCCCCCCCCCACGGGCGGTGCCCGCCGCCGCCGCCGCCGCCGCCCGTGCCGCCGCCCGTGCCGCCACCCGTGCTGCGGCCTTGGCCGCCTGTTTGGATGGTGTTGGCGGCACGGCCGCCGCCGTCGCCGCAGCGGAGGCGACGGGGGCGGGGCCACCAGTGGCGGCGGCGTCAGCGGCAGCAGCAGCGGCGGTGGCGGTGGAGTCGACAGCGGTCGTGGCGGTGGCGTCAGCGGCCGCGGCAGCGGCGGCGGCGGCGGCGGCGGCCCGCTTCTGGGCCTTTGTCCGCTTGGCCTTGCCCTTTCTCTTCGTCTCCCCCCCCGCGCCCGCGCCCGCCTCGGTGGCAGCCGCAGCGGGCGCGGCGGGCGCGTCGGCGGCGGCGGCGACAGCGCCGGCAGAGGCGGCGTCGGCGGCAGCGGCGGCGGCGGCGTCGGCGGCGGCGGCGGCGGCGGTGGCGGCGGCGGCCCAGGCCGCGTCCGCCCCCCCCCCGCCGCGTCGGCCACCACCGCCGCCACCTGCCGCACCAGACCCGGGAAGGGCGGCGGCGGCGGCGGCGGCGGCGCCCTCCCCCCCCGGCGGCGGCGGCCGCCGCCACCGCCGCCCGCGGGCGCCGCCCGAGCAGCACCCCCACCCGCGCCCGCACCATCGCCCGGACGGCGTCACGCGGGGGCACCCGCGCGGGCCGGGCCGTCCCCGTTGGGGGTACCCCCCCACCCGAACCCGCACCCGCCCCCGCCGCCGCCGCCGCCGCCGTCGGGCCTACCGCGGGTGGCGGCGGCGGCGGCGGCGGGTCGGCCGGGGCGCCCGGCCCCCACCCGCACCCCGGGACGCCGTCCACCACGAGGGCGGCCACAAACGCCCCATCCTCGTAATCCTCGAGCGGGGGCAGGGGGAGGCGCGGGGGGGTAGGGGCGCGCGGCCGGCGGTCGGCGGCGGGAAGGGTGGAGGGGGGAGGGGGGGCGTGGGCGGGGGGTGCCGACGCGGGGGCCCCGGCGCGGAGGGGGCGGCGGCCGCCGACGGGCCGGGGGGGGTGGGGTGGGGGGGAGGGGGGGCGCCCGCCCGTGGGAGCGGGGGGGGGGGGGTGTGCGCCCGTGGGGGGGGGGGCGGCGGCCGGGGGCGGGGGGGGTCCACGGCCACCGCCGGGGGGGGGCGCCGCGGGCCCCACCGCCGCCGCCGTGCCGGCCGGACTGGCGGGCGCGGGCGCCGCTGGGGGCGGGCCGCCGCCAGCGGCGGCGGCGGCGGCGGCGGTGGCGGCGGCGGCGGCGGCGGTGGCGGCCCGCTCGGCGCCCGCGGGGGTTGCGGTGCCGCCGCCGCTGCCGCCGCTGGGGGCGGCGGCCACCAGCCACGAAAGTGCAAGCACCACCCCACCGTCGCCCCCCCCCCCCCTCCCGGCGGGGTCCCCCCTCCCCCCCCCCCGGGCGCGCCCGCCAGCCATGCCTCCTCCGCGGCGGCGGCGGCGGCGGCGGCGGCGCCCGCCGCCGCCTCTGCCGCCGCCGCCGCCGCGTCGTTGTCGGCGGCGGCGACGGCCGCGGTGGCGGTGGCGGTGGTGGCCGGCACCGCGGGGGAGGGGGGGGCAGGGGGGGGGGGGCCCGCCACGAGGGTGGTGCCGGCGCCCGCCGCCCACACCTCCTGCTTGATGCGGGGGGTGGCGGCGGCGGCGGCCGGTGGGGGCGGGGTGGTGGCCCCGCCAGCGCCACCGCCCGTGCCGTCCCGCGGCGGGGGGGCGGGGGTGGTGGGGACTGGGGGGGCGGTGCCAACGGTGGCGGCGGCGGGTCCCGCCCGTCGCCCGCCGCCACCGCCGCCGCCGCCGCCGCCTCCACCGCCGCCGCGCCCGCCGCCCCCCCGGTGCCGGCGGCCCCCACCGCGGCAGCAGCCCCATTGGCGGCGGCGGGTGCGGCGGCCAGCGGCGGCGGCGGCGGCAACGGCTGCGTCGACGGCGGCGACGGCGGCGGCGGCGGCGACGACAACAGCACCGCCCACGGCGGCGGCGGCGACCCGCCACCCGCAGACGGACGGGACGGCGGGGCGCCGCCGGCCGGGGCGGCCGCCTCGAGTGCGCCGCCGCCGCCGCCGCCCAACCCCCCCCCCCCCCCCCCCCCCCCCCCCACAACGCCGCCGTCCGCCCCGCCCGCCCCCTCCCCCTCGACCCCTCGCCGGGACGGCCGCGCGGCACCTTCCCCCGACCCCCCTCCCCCCCACCCCCCCCCCACGCGGGGGCCGGGGCACCCCAAAGCGGCTGCCCGACCCGACGGGATGAGGTGCACATTGTTGGGAGACGCGATCCCCAACCGCATTCATGGAATATCACCTTCGGCAGCGGATCAAAGCAATCGTTTCCTGCCACGTCTCTGACCTCTCAATGGCTGGATCTCGCTAAATTGAGCCGGTGCCCAATCCCGATGAAAGGGGTTGGTCCAGCCCAGCCCCCATTCTGAAAAAAAAATGGGTGCCAGTGTGGACCAACCCCATCCTTCGAAACGAATATGTTGTGTACTTACCACAACTCGATGAATCAGATTCACGATATATGGTCGCCGTTGGGGTCGCCGCTACGGTGCTTTTCCAAAAAGTGACCGCCCAAGAAGTCGCGATCTTTCACTTATCGCAGGTGGACCGGCTAGATCGCGAGTGTCCCTGCGCCAATGAGTGTTCTGAACGATGTGGCCCGGTGGAGGGCAGATGGGTGGCCGACACGGTCTGGCGGGAGCAAGGGTCTGGCAGAGAGTGTGGCTGCAAGCCCTGCCTGAGTTCTTGAGCATCACATCGATCGACCTGGTCAGTTCCTATTGCCGTGAACACCTCTGAACCCGATGAAAAACAAGGGCTTGGTATCTTGTACAAGTGTGAATCGAGATAGAATCAATCCGTGTCCAAAGCTGTATTGCTCAAAGCCGTTCAACAAGAGCCGCAGATGGCACGATCTCGTCAGGGAAACGGTTCCGTTCATCGGGGTAGGCAATGGTAGTAAATAAGGGGATAGGATGGGTTCGGCGAGACATCCCGGGGTTGGATTCGGGAACGGAGTTGGGTCAATATTGAAACCTTCTCACGTCCAAGTGAAGTGTTACACCACTGATTGCGTACTGCTGAGGTCTCTTGCTGATAAGTGGATAGACTTGACAGATGTGGGCCTGTGGTTGGCTGGGGAAAGGAGTGAGCTGTCTCGGCGAGGCTCGTTGGCGCGTGTGATGGCGCGATAATGGCGCCACAATGCATCACGGTTCCAACGATGATTGGGTGGACGGGCAGACACCTGCGCGGGAGATATAGGCGACGGGGTGAGAGCGACTTGCGCCGTTGCTGGCAATCAAAGAGAGGCTTGCAATGCGCCGTGGTGGGTGGCCAGAGCTGCCGCGGCGTCGGATATCATTGGCTGCGCGAGTGGGCCGGGCTGTGGAAGAAGGTGAGGCTGGGCTAGACAGTGTTGCGTGTTCGGCTCTGCGAGAATCCTGGTGTGTTCATTGGTTGTGTGGCGGGCATATCGTCAAGAACCTGAGCACCCTCAATAATTTCCCAATACGGGCGCCTATTGCGGAATGGCTGAATGGATGGGGCTGCTATTCCGGCTGAACACACTCCTGGATGCGCTGAAGAATTCTGCCCACAAGAGGCTTGCGTGGCCTGGCAGTGACTGCGAGAGACTGCTCCGTTGCCTGTTTGGCCGAGCTCTCTGAGCCAATCGGGGAACACAGTTTGTGGCAGCTGGTCGTGCGAGCCAGTGCCACTGCTTAGTGCGGCGGCTAGCCAGGCGTCGGCGGGGACGAGACCGTATAGAGCCACGATTAACTGTGGCTCAGGCATGACAGCTAGCGGGAGGCCGCCCTTTCCCGGGCGGACCTGGGCTGCGAACATGTCTTACAGTGTGACATGGCACTTGGCAGGCAGCGCAAAGCGCAGTCTACTCCCCGGCCCGCATCCCGCCGTCCATCCCCCTTCGCCCCTCCCCCTCTTGGCAACCCCCTCCCGCTTCACAATGGCTGTCCTCCGCACCCGCGTGGTGGTCGAGGTCACATCGGTGGCGGTGGCGGTGCAGTCCGTCCTCCTGGCGGCGGCCGCTTCAGCAGACGGGCGCGCCCGGGCGTGGCCCGCTGGCGGCCGCCGCAGTCGGCGGCAGCTGGCCCCTGACGCGGGCGCGCCCGCCCGCTCACCCGACCGCCCACTGTCGCCGCCGGCACCGCCACGTGGGGGCCCCCCCACTCCTAGCATCTCCCATTGCCGTCGCGCCAATGCACCTCCCTCCCCCCCTCCCTCTCCTTGAGCACCCGCGCGGGCGGCCCCGGCGAGCGGTAGGCGCCCACGGGAGCATGAGTGGGGGGGGACGGCGGGGAGGAGGGTGGTGATGCCCCCGTCCCTTACCGTCAACATTGCCGCTGTACCGCGGCGGTGACGGGACGGGGACAGGGGTGGGAATCCCGCCGCTCTAGGGGGATGGGGGCGGGGTTGATGGCAGGGGTGGGGCGCGCCGCGCGGTGGCGGCCGGTGGAAATGGTTGGGGGCCGGGGGGGGGCGTGCCGCGCGGTCGCGGCCGCTGGTCATGGACTCGGCGCCTTTCGGGGCTGGCCTTTGCGTCGTGGGGGGGTAGAAGAGTACTGGCCGCCACGCACGGTGGGGCCCGGTCAAGGGGGTGTGAACGCGGAGGGCGCACGAGGGTTTTTCCGGGAGTGGGGGTGGAGAGAGTGGAGCAGTGAACGCAGTGAGGATTCTGCGCTGTTTCTAAAGACAGTTTACGCCGCCACGTCAGGGCATCTTTATACAGCGAGACGCAAAGACCGCGACGTCCAGGGGTAGAACACATTGGTGAAGAAGCGTGCACGATGACGCTCGTCGGACGTGTCTGGTACAGTTGACGGCACAGCACGGACGCCCAAGCGGCGGCCGAGGTCCCACCAGTCCGAGTGGATCTGCTCCAGGCGGAGAATGGCCGACGTCTCCACGACGGCCAGCTTGGGCCAGTCGTCGTCCCAGCTGGCAAAGTCCCAAGCCAAGCGCTGGCAGCCAAAGGCAGTCAAAACGCACCCGTTTCGTGGCGTCTCCTTCCGCAAACACTGCACCACCACACGCTGGCAAGCACCGCCGTCGACGCCGCGTAGCACCACGCGGACCAGCCCCCACAGCACCTCGCCGTCGGCACCCACAAACCTGATGTGTGAGTGCCAGGGCGCCGCGCGGAAGTCGTTGGTGCCACGCACATTCTGCACCATCGCGCGCGCCCCCCACTCGAAAGTGGCCTTGATCTGCGTCGTGTTGGCAACGGCCAGCGTGCCGTCCATGCCGACTTCCAGGCAGGCGGGGTGAGCCGCCAGTCCCGGCTGGGCTGCAACAGCGGCCGCGCTGACGCGCACGCCCCGCGCCCCAACCCTGGGGTCAGCCTCGGCCGCGCCGCCCGCCGCATCGTCGTCCACGCCCGCCGTGGCGCGCGCGTCCTTGTCTGCGTCCCGCTCGGCCCTGTCCAGCCTGTCCAGCACCTCTGACTTTGTCTCCTCAGCGCGCAGCAGCTGCAGCATCAACGAGGGCCCGTGCTTGTTGGTGCGACGGTACATCATCTTGCCCGCCGGGTGGAGTGACTCGTTCTCACTCGTGTCTCCCTCCCACAGGTTGCCGCGCCTGGTCAGCTCCTCGTGCACGTGGTACATCAGCCGGTGAAGCTTGGTTGTATGGACGGGGCCCAGCAGGACCTGGATCATATCCCCCAAAATCTTGGCCACGTCGGCCACCTCCACCGCCTCCGACTCGGTGGTGACAGTGTGGTCCGCCCGGTTGTCCCCATAAAAAACAGACCGTTGACTTTAGCGGCCACGCAAAACATCCGCAGCACGGCGTCCTCGATGGGCACCTCCCCAAAGAGGGAGTAGTAGGGGGAGCCCGCCGACGTGTCCACGCCCTCAACAGGCCTGGCAAGCTCCTCCATCTCCAAGCACACCTCCTCGTACGTCCCATCTCCCCAGCCATCGTCCATGTCCGCGTCCGCCGGATGACCGCGGGGCAAATTGGCCTGCAAGGACGGCGGGGCCTGGTTGGGAGGCGCCACGATGCCGCGGCACACGGCCGGGCCGAACAGGCCTGCCACCATGTGGGGCCACTCCACACAGAAGTGCCGCCACTGGCGGCCCGTCATCGTGGCCTGCGTGACAGTCATAGGCACAAAACAACTGCATGATCGTACAATGGTGCAACCAGCAAACACAAAGATGATGGCGTATGAGTTTAAGAGACCCCAGAGCGCTCACTCAACGACGCAGCCGACGCCCACCACACGCAAGGGGCATCACACATGCACACAAGCTCTTGAAAGCGCAGTCAGCCGCACTCATTGAGGACATACCCTGGTGCGACGGGAGACGCGCGGCAGAGAGGCCCCAACTCAAAGCCGCGACGGTTGACTGCGTCCAGGGTCTCCTGGACGCTGCCAAGGACGGCACGGTTGTCCGGACAGACGGCCTGCAGCATTGAAGGCAGTCGCTGCGCGAGCAACCTCAAAACACCAAGCTTCCACACGTGGAGGGCATCGAAAGAGATGATGTCGTACATGGCGAGGGTCCCGGTGCTCAAACCGTGTACAGCCCCCAGAGCAGGAACAAACGGGAGCGCACTGGTAGCGCGTGCAAGCGCCACTCGTGTGCGCGGGCGCCCATCGGCCTCCCGTGCCTCAGCCGCCGCCACTTGGGCCTCAAGGGTGCTGACGACCGGGCGCGGCACCACCGTGCAGCTGGGCGCGGCCGCCACGTCGCGCGGCGTCAGGCAGTGGGTGCAATTGAAGTTGCTTCGGTTACCCATCAGCGCCATTATGGCACGCTCCTCCACCTGGTCCGTCACGACGCCCAGCACACGCGGCACCAGCAGCACGCGGCCCAAACCTGGCAGGTTGACCCAGACGCCGTGATGACTGGCCTGCACGACCCCCTGCAGCATCACCGCCAGGCAGCGCTGCAACATCTCGTTGCGCGCGTCACTCACAGCCAACCGGGCGCGGGCACTTCTGACGTTGCCCACCACCCTCGGGATGTGAGGAACGTGGCCGACGTTCATCCAGCGGCCGCCCCCATCGCGGACGTTGACGACCAGCATCCTCACGGGGTAGATGGTGAAACCTCCAGACCAGGACGCCTGCGCCTCGTCGGCGTGCAGGTTGATGGCCAGCACGTGCGCATGGTCCCCGTGGATGGACCGCACCTCCGCGACTGCGTCCAGGAACAGGTCCGAGTCAAGCGTACCGGACCGCCGGCGCTCCCCACCAGGCCCGTCGGGCAGCCGTCCACCCTGCAAGTCCACCTCCTCCGCAGACAACAGCGCGTCCAACGCCGCATGCAGCATATCCCTGTAGTAGAATGGGTAGCGCGTGCCGCCCACGGTGATCCACACCACGCGCCACTTGCGCTGCGCCAAGACCCGGCGCTGCTCCGCCTGGACCGACGAGGCAAACGGTGCGGAGAGGCAAACCGGCTGGTCACCTGCCCGGGCGGGCCATCAGCTGTGGCCATGCCCGCTTCCACTCCCAACAGAATGCGGGCAAAGGTCGTTTGATCCGACCCCGTCAGGCCGCAGCCCCCAGACGTCAGGGTGAAGCGCAGCACCGACGAGAGGCACGGCGTGTTGAAAAGGGACGGCACGTCCGCCGCCGAGGCGTCAACCACCAGGGACGACTCGCGCATCTCCGGGTACCGGTTGTAGTAGGCTGCGATGCGTGAGGACACGCTCGGTAGTGTCAGGCTGCGCGGGCGCGCAAGCTCGGGCACCATGCCGCGCTCCATCCCGTCGTGCGTCCGGCCCAGTTGCGGGCCCTCGGCAATGCGCGAGACCAACGCGCCGCTGCCACTCCGTCCAGCTGCGCCTGCACGGCCATGGGTGAACGGCGGCGGCGGCACGGACTCGAGGGGCTGCGACATTGCAGTGGCCGTGGGGCCGTCCCGCCGCCGCCCTGCCGGCGGCAACATGCGGTCCCTGTTCTTGTGTGCGCTTTGCATATGGCGGCTGCGGTGGAGGAGGGACGTAAAAGCGCGAGGGCAGTACCAGCAAACCAGAGCGGGTGGTGGCACCATCGTGCAGCCTGATCACCAAGAAAGAAAAAAGCCGACACAGAGGCGCTCAGCTGTCAGTACCGCTGTGCAACAAGGAAAAAGGTGACCAGCACCACTCTATAGTATACACATCCCAGGGAGAGAAAAGGAGAAACAATCCACTTCAGTACAATGCAGCAAAGCGGCCCGCCGGTGACAATCGTCTTCGACATACCTGGCTTGGTCGTCTCCGATGCCGTGACGGTCGGGGGGATGTCCAGTTGCTACTAGAGCGGGCGACTTGGTTGTTGGCTCGTAGCACTGGAAGGCAGGCTGGTGGGCACGAAGCATCGTGGTCACGACCGGCAGTCACTGGAAGATATAAGCACAGAGGACCCATCCGTGGGGAGGGGTGCATCAAGAGGGCGCCTCATGGCATCGATCCACAAAAAAGCTCACCACAGCATGCACCACCACACCACAGCGCACCACAGCGCACGGCGGGCAAAAGTCAGGTCTCCGGTCTCCGGGCCGGCTCGCCGGACCGGCGGGGCGTGTGCGGGGCGCGGCGCCTGACACAGGAACGGACGGGTGAATTCAGCAGGCTCAACGCAGCGTGGGTGCTCACGGGGGGACAGGGAACAACGACACACGCAGACAGTGTGCCAGCAACCGCCGCTCGACCGGCTGGTAGCAACGCACCAGGGACCCAACGTGCCACAGCGAGACGGTCCAAGCCGTTGCGGTGAACGATCGCAGTCGGTCCGTTTGTGTCAGTAAGCCGGCAGCGCGTGGGTGGTCGGTGTTGCGTCAGAGCCCCCTGTGTCGGTGCGCATATGTCTGCCGTCGGCCAACGACAAGGACAGGCGCTTGTTACCACAATCGGTGGCACGAGGCGCCGTGGCAGAGAGCACGATCCGGTGCCCGTGGAGGGGACCGTGGCGGGATCAGGGTCGGGTTGTCCACCTCCCGTCTGCCCCCAGAAAACTACAATCGCTTGGTCAGTGATATCCCCCAGAACTCGGAATGACACGGCTGAATGGGGCATGGAACGCGAGCCTGGAGCACTTGAATGTGAGCAAAAACGGCGAGATGAGGCAGTACACGCAGTGTAATCCCCCGAGACCCAGCGGCCGCGCACGGTCCCCACCACGGTGGGGGGGCGTGCACAAATGCCGATGTGAGTCTACCCGGCGAGTCGCGCCCGTCCCCGACCAGCGCGCGGTCACGCTCTTGTACCCACGCAGCACCGCGCACACAGCGCTGCACGCATGCGTGCGGGGCACACCCCACCGGGCCAAACAAGCCGCCCAGCCACCCCTAGCGGGCGCGCCAGGCCACACAATGCAAGCCGGATATCCGGCGTGGGGGGGGGGGCCCGCCCACACTGGGCCAGCCCACTAATCATAAACAAACATACAATCCCAAACAAGTAGCCCCACACAGTCGACCACACGAGTCGGCCGAGCCGACAACAGATGACCTCCCCACCGCATCTTGGCCGCACCCACCAGTCCGACCATCCCGTCCACGTCCGCCCCTCCGCGCCAGCGGCCTGCCGCATGAGCGCGAGGATGCCACGCACCGGCCGGCCGCGACAGCCAATCTTTCACACTCCCGGGGTTTCCCCATCCGAACGCTCAGGGGTGACGGGGGAGCGGATGACCCACTGCTGCACCGGGTTGATGTCCTTCCCGGTCCGCAGCACCGCGTCCAGAGCCGCGCACGGGCCAGGTTTCGTCAGGCCATCCGAGACGTTGTGCTCAGACCTGACGAGGCCGACGTTGGAGATCTCGTGCCGGTTGTAGGCTTCCCGGGCGGCGGCAACGTCAATCATAAGCCGCTTCTCGGTGGTGTGGGAGGCCCGGGTGATGACATCAAACACCTGCTTGGAGTCAGTCAGCATCACCAGCGGCAGGCGCTGTCTGTAGATGCGCTCCAGGTCGTGCTTAATGATGTAGGCCGCGTCAAAGGCGTCCGCAAAGGCGTACACCTCCCCCGCCATGATGCTCCGCACGACGCGTCTGGCCTTCTTGCTGGAGTAGATCAGCACGTGGCAGCGGTCCATCTGGTCGCACAGAAGCACAATGTAGCCCAACTGGGACGACAGGTCGTCGTTGGATGCAAAGGACGCGTCCGCATAAACGCGGAGGTGCAGCGTGGCGCAGTCTAGCGGCGTATACGTCAACACCAGGTCCCCTGTTGCCCGAGCGTACTTGGTGGCCTTGTTGAGCTCCTGCACGTGGCGCGTGCAAAAGGACGAGCTCGACACCTGGGCGGCCCGGTTGATGGCGCAGCAAAGGTCCGGCCGGCTATGGGCCAACCACGCAAATCCGGCGCGGGCCGACACGAACCGCTCGTAGCGGACGTCAAGCGGCAGCTGCCGCGTGACCGCCACGTAGCTAGCTTGGTGCAGGCGGAAGGACCGAGGTGAGCCAGGTACCGTCTCCACCGCAACCCCAAGGAACTCCACATTGTCCCAGGTGCGCGGTCTTGACTCAAACGCCTCCAGCGACTTCTCCGTCAACACCTGGAACGCTTCGTTCCCGCCTAGGAGGGTGTCGTCTACGTACTTGCCCAGCATCCCCTCAACGCCGTCGTCGCCGTTCTTGATGTAAAGCGCAGGGTCGCCGGCCATCGGCTCCATGCCCAGGTCCTTCTCCACGTGAGCAGTGGAGGTCTCGCCCCAGTAGTCACCTGCATCCGAGATGCCGTACACGGGCAGGCAGACTAGCATCAGCTCGTCGTCCTTGAGCCCGAAAAGTGCCGCGTCCTTGGTGCGAGGCTTCACATAGATGACGCGGCTCATGGCGTCTTTGCTCTGCAGGTACGCCTGGGTGACGTCGTGGGAGAAGATGCGGAAGTCCAGCACCGCGCTTGTGGACACCAGGAGCTTCGTGGAGCTCTGACGTAGCGTCGAGTTGTTGTGCACAATGAACGGCTTCTCCTTGTCGGTGTTGCCTTGCACCACGTAGCGCGCCTTCGCCTTCTCGTCGATGGTGCCAGCCAGGCCCTGTCATAGGTATCACTTTTGGGATTGAGTATGATCCTGGACTCCATGCGCGCAAGCGAATATGAGGGTTGTGGCCCATTTTTGCAATGCGTACGAGTGCGCAAATGTTTGTTCTGCAGAAGTATGAGTGTTTCATATCCATAGAAATTCGAGTGTGCCGTCGTGCTCAACGGGCGCTTGCCAGGACGTTCCAGCCGCCCGGGGGGAGAGGCCTCTTCGTCGTCCTCCTCAGCTGTCGATGATGGGGGTGGAGTTGGAGTCACAGATGGAGGGCCACAACGGGTGCGCTCAGAGGAGCCTGTCGACATCGTGAAGGGCAGGGGGGTAGGGGGGCGCCGGTACCACCGCAACCTGGAGTGTGGCAGGGCACTGTGGGACGACTGGACCTATATGCCCACTCACTGATCAAGGTCCCCTCTTTACTACTGCCCCATGGACACGGGTCTTCGAGCAGCTTCAACTCAGCTTGGACCTCGGTGGAAACAATTCTGATTCACCGCCGCGGCCGCTCTCCTTGCGCCTATATGCCATCAATGCATGCCTCTGGCGGGTACAGACCACGAGACGTTTCTCGAACTGGGGTCGAAAGGTCATTTTTTATCTGCTCTTACACCTCGAGACATCCGGACACACGTGAGACGAACGGACAGAGCTCTATTCAGTCCGCGTCTAACAGCGCAGAGAGCTCCATCGAACTTGTGGGGCGATTTTAAAGCTTGAACGGGCTCACAGAGAAAAGCTCCCACTGCAGAGCAAACCCTTACTCAGAAATGGTATCAAGTATGATCAGCTGCCGTCTCATCGACAACGTATGAGTCTGTAGGGCAAGAAAAGGGAGCTGCGTGTGGGTTTGAGGACCCTTACACCTGAAAAAACACTCACTCGGCATATACGTATGGTAGGGCCTGGTGCCAGCGTTCTTGATGGCGTCAACGAAACGCCCCCCCAAGATAACGGCACCAGGCGGCACGCGGCTCTTGTGTACCTTCTTGAACGCACCACGCGTCATCAGCCCCTCCACTTCTACAGCCCGCGCCGCCTGCACCTCAGGAGAGGATATCCGCGGGTCCCCCGGCTTCAGCACCTCCGTCAAGTACGCAGAGACCACCGGCGCGGCCGCCTCGGGCGATGCCCGGTCGATCTTTCCCTTCAACAGGCCGACACTGCGTCCGACTTCCATGAGGAACGCATCACCCGCAATGATACCGTCGAGAGCCGCGCCCAGGTTTGCGTCGCCCCCTGTCTCAGCGGGTTGCACTTCAGGAGCAGGGGGTCCCGCCATCTGCAACGCCGGTGCGTCAGCTGCCTGGGCCGCCACGCCACTTGCCTGCGGCGCCGCCGGGGGTCCATGTGGAGGCTCTACTAGCTTGTTCAGCGGCGGCGTATACTCCTTCACCTTGTCTAGCGAGAAGAGCTTGAGCCTATCCTTGATATCCAGCCACACCTGTTTGTTGTCGCAGCTGACCACCGCAAACGGCCCCTCCCACATCCGCGGCTTCTCCCGGTACACCAGCACACGCATCCCTGGGGCAATGTCCGCCTTGGCCGCGCGGGGCACCTGTGCGCGCAATGCTTTGGCTAGGCGCGCCTGCGCCGTCAGCTTCACCATGTCCGCACGAGCCTCCACCAACGCCTTTCGGCGCTCTCGCTGGTCAGGGAGATCAACTGGTCGCACTGGCAGACGCGGATGGATGCCAAAGACCAGAAGCACCGGGGACAGTCCAGAGGGGCCCGCCGTCTGGTTCATCGCCCACACCGCCAGGGAGAGCGCCTTCTCCTTCGCGAATCCTGGGTGGGCACCACGCACTCGACAGAAGATCTGTCTCAGGAAGGCGTGGTAGCGCTCGCCCGCACCAAGGGCGTTGTGGCTCTCCACCCCCGACTCCCGCAGCTTGACCCCCGCCCCCGACAGCAGGGCGCGCCACCGGTCCGAGCGCAGCTGCGACCCGTAGTCCACATGGACCTCTTCTGGGAAGCCGACGTAGCGCGAGACCCATATGTCCAACCACAGGTCCCACACCGCATCAGTGGACTGGCCCTCGCTCATGAAGGCCGCGCCACTCATCAGCGTGTCCGCATCAACTACGTGGAGCACAGCCTTGCCCTCCAGGAACATCAGGTCCAGGTACAGCATCCGGTTGAAGCACACATCATCTTGTGGGAGGGCCACGCGGAAGCGGGAGGGCTCCTTGGCCAAGCGTTGGCAGACGTCGCACGCCGCAGCCACGTCCTGCAGCTTCTGCAGGGTCTGCGGCACCGCGTGCTCATCCGTGGCCCTCTGCATCATGGCATACAGCCGCTCAGATCTAGCGTGAAAGAAGTGCCGGTGGATGCGCTGTAGCTCCGGGAAGGTGTAGTAGGCTTCGGCTCCCCACTCGTAGTAGATATGGCCCATCTTCCGCACCACCGGGACGCTAACGCCCTCGTTGACGAAGACGAGGCGGTTGATCGTGTTGTTCACGTAAATCTTGTACGCGTCCGGCACATCAAGCCCGAGGAGAAGCGGCACGTTGAGGTCGATGACGTCGACGACCAGCGGGATGCAGAAGTCGCCCGTCACCGGGATGCGCACAGGGATGGCTCCCACCGCGGGGTGCCGACCAGCGCCAAAGCGGTACACCCGCCGCTGCTCGGCGGCCCGGATGCCCCTCGTGTCTCCTTGCCGCGACAGATAGGCCTTGGCCTGCGGCAGCCCCACCACAGTCAGCTCCGCCCCAATGTCCAAGCAGGCTCCCTGGAACTCCTCCACCGCCCCTTACAGAACCGGAACGTTCCCCACTGACCCAAGCAGGGCCGAGACGTTGCCTTCTTCGCCGCACCCCAGCCGGTCCGGAGGCAGTCTGGTCTTGAGGGCAGGCCGACCAATCAAGCCCTCGTCCGAAAAGTTGACGCTTCCTCCGCCGCGGCGACGTCGGACCCCTTGAGCCCATGTGAAGCGTCCGCCAAGGACGCGAACAGCGTGTCGCCGTCGACGTCTGGACGTGCCGGCGCAGTACCAGCTTCCTCCTCCCCCACCTCATCCTCAGACGCGGCCACCTCGGGGGCATCTTCCAACTGTGCGCATAGCGCATACAGCTCCTGGCCTTCCGTCGCACGCCCAGCGTTGCGCTTGGCAGCGTACTCCATCCGCTTGGCCGCCGCCTTGCGCAGGTCCACCTTCACGGGGCAGCGGTTCACCGTGTGACCGGGGTCATCACAGTTGAAGCACCCCATTATGGACAAGGGGTTGAAGCGTTCCTGCCCTGTCTTGGGGTAGGGGAGAGGGCCTGCCGGCCGGAAGCCACCGCTTGACGGGCGCACAGCATAGCGCCCCTGGCCTTGGAAGAGTACGGAGGGCTCCGATGAGTCCAATACCTCTGCCGCCCCGTGGATAGCCTTGTCCTTGATGCGCGCCCGCTTCGCCTCCCCACTCATAAACAAGGCCTTCTGCAGGGCACCGTACATGCCCTGCAGGCTGCGCTCCTCCACCCGCGCTGCGCTCAACGCCTGGTCAGCCCAGGCGGAGCCGACTACAGCCTCCACGAGGAAGTCCACCTGATACTTGTCCCCTTGGTACTCAGGTGGCACAAGCTTGGCGGTCCTGGACACCGTCTCGTATACCTCCGCCAGCGCCTGCTGCTCCGTCATGCCTTTAGCCGTGAAGTCGGTTATCCGCAGGCTCTTGACCACATTCAGTGCCTGGCTCTGCTGCACCGGTGAGTGGTACTCGGCGTGTAGCCCGGCGACCGCCTCTTGGTAGGTCTTGGCCACCCCGGCAAGGCGTGATAGGTAGAAGCGCTTTGCTGCACCGCGTAGGAGGTGATGAAGGAATTGCAGCTTCTGCTGCCTGGACAAGCCGTAGTCCTCGCCGACGAGGTCGTAGTCGGTGACATAGTCGGCCAGGCATTCCTGCGGGTCCCCGGAGACTTGGAGCTCCGGTCCTTGAAGCATTGTGCAATGCGGTACGCCTGGTTACTATCACCGTGGGCGTCACCGCGCTCCATGGGAGCCGAGCGGACACCAGTATCACGCACCCGCGAGCTGCGCTCGCCGTAGGAGGCCAGAGGAGGAAGCCCAGGCAGGACGCCCCCTCCCGAAGAAGGTGCACCAAGCGGGTAGCGCGCGTCCTGCGGCCCCGCGACGTGGTCACCCGGCAGCTGCTCCGCCGCAGAGGCAGGTGCGGCATAGGAAGAGCGTGGTGTATGCCCGCCAGACCCGGTCACCGCTTGGCGCTCCCACCCCGACGGCCAGCCGGGCACAATAGGGCGCTCGTCCCCATGAAGACAGAGCCGCTCCATGCGCCGGTCCATGCACTCCAGCGCGGAGACGGCCGCGTCCTTCTCCCGACCCGCCGGATACAGTGTGGCGGCCACGCGCACAAGGCTCCGCATGCTCGCGTCGCCACCCGGCGCCACACCGTGGGCGCAAAGCCACGTCCACAGTCCTCGCAGCAGCAGCGGGTTACGCGTCATCTCGGGCATGAGTAGCATGGTGGGTGGATACATGTCGACCACCGCCAAGCGCAGCGCCTCACCCTCCACCTGCCCCTCCTCGGTACCAACGGCCAGGCCTCGTATGGCTGTGCCGCTTCTTACCCACTTTTGCCCACTGTTGCCCACTTTTGCCCACTTTTGCGTGTACAGCAATGCTGCACGCGCTCCGGCGGCCGAATTGGCTTGCATCCTTTATTCCAGCCATACATCCGCCCGCTCGACGTCCGAGGTTCCACCCGCACCGTCGTGCATGGGGTGGTTGGCCGACCCGTTCGTTGGCGCGTCCGTTGGATGCAACGAGTATTTTGTGGAGCGCCGGTTTCCACGTGTCAATTTTGTGGAATGCTTTTTGCCACGTGGGGGTCCTGACAGCCAGGTGTGACGGTCGGCGACAAAAGTTCCGCCCTCACACCGTCCACGCCAGTGTGACGGGCGGAACGCGCAGTGGACAGTTTGGGTGGCGGGGCGCACTTTGTGGCCACTGCTGGACCACTTTCTGGCGACTTTCACGTCAATTTTATTTGCAGTTATGGAAACTCCTTGCCGCCAATTGCCCATTTGTGTCCCAATTTGGCCCCCTTTTCGCCCACTTTTTGCCCACTTCTTACCCACTTCCTACCCACTTTTGCCCACTTTTGCCCACTTTTGCCCACTTTTGCGTCTACAGCGATGCTGCACACGATCCGGCGGCCGAATTGGCGCGCATCCCTCATTCCAGCCATAGATCCACCCGCTCCATGTCCGAGGTTCCACCCGCACGGTCGTGCATGGGGTGGTCGGCCGCTTCTTACCCACTTTTGCCCACTGTTGCCCACTTTTGCCCACTTTTGCGTGTACAGCAATGCTGCACGCGCTCCGGCGGCCGAATTGGCTTGCATCCTTTATTCCAGCCATACATCCGCCCGCTCGACGTCCGAGGTTCCACCCGCACCGTCGTGCATGGGGTGGTTGGCCGACCCGTTCGTTGGCGCGTCCGTTGGATGCAACGAGTATTTTGTGGAGCGCCGGTTTCCACGTGTCAATTTTGTGGAATGCTTTTTGCCACGTGGGGGTCCCCACAGCCAGGTGTGACGGTCGGCGACAAAAGTTCCGCCCTCACACCGTCCACGCCAGTGTGACGGGCGGAACACGCAGTGGACAGTTTGGGTGGCGGGGCGCACTTTGTGGCCACTGCTGGACCACTTTCTGGCGACTTTCACGTGAATTTTCTTTGCAGTTATGGAAACTCCTTGCCGCCAATTGCCCATTTGTGTCCCAATTTGGCCCCCTTTTCGCCCACTTTTTGCCCACTTCTTACCCACTTCCTACCCACTTTTGCCCACTTTTGCCCACTTTTGCCCACTTTTGCGTCTACAGCGATGCTGCACACGATCCGGCGGCCGAATTGGCGCGCATCCCTCATTCCAGCCATAGATCCACCCGCTCCATGTCCGAGGTTCCACCCGCACGGTCGTGCATGGGGTGGTAGGCCGCTTCTCACCGACTTTTGCGCACTGTTGCCCACTTTTGCCCACTTTTGCGTGTACAGCAATGCTGCACGCGCTCCGGCGGCCGAATTGGCTTGCATCCTTTATTCCAGCCATACATCCGCCCGCTCGACGTCCGAGGTTCCACCCGCACCGTCGTGCATGGGGTGGTTGGCCGACCCGTTCGTTGGCGCGTCCGTTGGATGCAACGCGTATTTTGTGGAGCGCCGGTTTCCACGTGTCAATTTTGTGGAATGCTTTTTGCCACGTGGGGGTCCTGACAGCCAGGTGTGACGGTCGGCGACAAAAGTTCCGCCCTCACACCGTCCACGCCAGTGTGACGGGCGGAACACGCAGTGGACAGTTTGGGTGGCGGGGCGCACTTTGTGGCCACTGCTGGACCACTTTCTGGCGACTTTCACGTGAATTTTCTTTGCAGTTATGGAAACTCCTTGCCGCCAATTGCCCATTTGTGTCCCAATTTGGCCCCCTTTTCGCCCACTTTTTGCCCACTTCTTACCCACTTCCTACCCACTTTTGCCCACTTTTGCCCACTTTTGCCCACTTTTGCGTCTACAGCGATGCTGCACACGATCCGGCGGCCGAATTGGCGCGCATCCCTCATTCCAGCCATAGATCCACCCGCTCCATGTCCGAGGTTCCACCCGCACGGTCGTGCATGGGGTGGTCGGCCGCTTCTTACCCACTTTTGCCCACTGTTGCCCACTTTTGCCCACTTTTGCGTGTACAGCAATGCTGCACGCGCTCCGGCGGCCGAATTGGCTTGCATCCTTTATTCCAGCCATACATCCGCCCGCTCGACGTCCGAGGTTCCACCCGCACCGTCGTGCATGGGGTGGTTGGCCGACCCGTTCGTTGGCGCGTCCGTTGGATGCAACGAGTATTTTGTGGAGCGCCGGTTTCCACGTGTCAATTTTGTGGAATGCTTTTTGCCACGTGGGGGTCCCCACAGCCAGGTGTGACGGTCGGCGACAAAAGTTCCGCCCTCACACCGTCCACGCCAGTGTGACGGGCGGAACACGCAGTGGACAGTTTGGGTGGCGGGGCGCACTTTGTGGCCACTGCTGGACCACTTTCTGGCGACTTTCACGTGAATTTTCTTTGCAGTTATGGAAACTCCTTGCCGCCAATTGCCCATTTGTGTCCCAATTTGGCCCCCTTTTCGCCCACTTTTTGCCCACTTCTTACCCACTTCCTACCCACTTTTGCCCACTTTTGCCCACTTTTGCCCACTTTTGCGTCTACAGCGATGCTGCACACGATCCGGCGGCCGAATTGGCGCGCATCCCTCATTCCAGCCATAGATCCACCCGCTCCATGTCCGAGGTTCCACCCGCACGGTCGTGCATGGGGTGGTCGGCCGCTTCTTACCCACTTTTGCCCACTGTTGCCCACTTTTGCCCACTTTTGCGTGTACAGCAATGCTGCACGCGCTTCGGCGGCCGAATTGGCTTGCATCCTTTATTCCAGCCATACATCCGCCCGCTCGACGTCCGAGGTTCCACCCGCACCGTCGTGCATGGGGTGGTTGGCCGACCCGTTCGTTGGCGCGTCCGTTGGATGCAACGCGTATTTTGTGGAGCGCCGGTTTCCACGTGTCAATTTTGTGGAATGCTTTTTGCCACGTGGGGGTCCCCACAGCCAGGTGTGACGGTCGGCGACAAAAGTTCCGCCCTCACACCGTCCACGCCAGTGTGACGGGCGGAACACGCAGTGGACAGTTTGGGTGGCGGGGCGCACTTTGTGGCCACTGCTGGACCACTTTCTGGCGACTTTCACGTGAATTTTCTTTGCAGTTATGGAAACTCCTTGCCGCCAATTGCCCATTTGTGTCCCAATTTGGCCCCCTTTTCGCCCACTTTTTGCCCACTTCTTACCCACTTCCTACCCACTTTTGCCCACTTTTGCCCACTTTTGCCCACTTTTGCGTCTACAGCGATGCTGCACACGATCCGGCGGCCGAATTGGCGCGCATCCCTCATTCCAGCCATAGATCCACCCGCTCCATGTCCGAGGTTCCACCCGCACGGTCGTGCATGGGGTGGTCGGCCGCTTCTTACCCACTTTTGCCCACTGTTGCCCACTTTTGCCCACTTTTGCGTGTACAGCAATGCTGCACGCGCTTCGGCGGCCGAATTGGCTTGCATCCTTTATTCCAGCCATACATCCGCCCGCTCGACGTCCGAGGTTCCACCCGCACCGTCGTGCATGGGGTGGTTGGCCGACCCGTTCGTTGGCGCGTCCGTTGGATGCAACGCGTATTTTGTGGAGCGCCGGTTTCCACGTGTCAATTTTGTGGAATGCTTTTTGCCACGTGGGGGTCCCCACAGCCAGGTGTGACGGTCGGCGACAAAAGTTCCGCCCTCACACCGTCCACGCCAGTGTGACGGGCGGAACACGCAGTGGACAGTTTGGGTGGCGGGGCGCACTTTGTGGCCACTGCTGGACCACTTTCTGGCGACTTTCACGTGAATTTTCTTTGCAGTTATGGAAACTCCTTGCCGCCAATTGCCCATTTGTGTCCCAATTTGGCCCCCTTTTCGCCCACTTTTTGCCCACTTCTTACCCACTTCCTACCCACTTTTGCCCACTTTTGCCCACTTTTGCCCACTTTTGCGTCTACAGCGATGCTGCACACGATCCGGCGGCCGAATTGGCGCGCATCCCTCATTCCAGCCATAGATCCACCCGCTCCATGTCCGAGGTTCCACCCGCACGGTCGTGCATGGGGTGGTCGGCCGCTTCTTACCCACTTTTGCCCACTGTTGCCCACTTTTGCCCACTTTTGCGTGTACAGCAATGCAGCACGCGCTCCGGCGGCCGAATTGGCTTGCATCCTTTATTCCAGCCATACATCCGCCCGCTCGACGTCCGAGGTTCCACCCGCACCGTCGTGCATGGGGTGGTTGGCCGACCCGTTCGTTGGCGCGTCCGTTGGATGCAACGAGTATTTTGTGGAGCGCCGGTTTCCACGTGTCAATTTTGTGGAATGCTTTTTGCCACGTGGGGGTCCTGACAGCCAGGTGTGACGGTCGGCGACAAAAGTTCCGCCCTCACACCGTCCACGCCAGTGTGACGGGCGGAACACGCAGTGGACAGTTAGGGTGGCGGGGCGCACTTTGTGGCCACTGCTGGACCACTTTCTGGCGACTTTCACGTGAATTTTCTTTGCAGTTATGGAAACTCCTTGCCGCCAATTGCCCATTTGTGTCCCAATTTGGCCCCCTTTTCGCCCACTTTTTGCCCACTTCTTACCCACTTCCTACCCACTTTTGCCCACTTTTGCCCACTTTTGCCCACTTTTGCGTCTACAGCGATGCTGCACACGATCCGGCGGCCGAATTGGCGCGCATCCCTCATTCCAGCCATAGATCCACCCGCTCCATGTCCGAGGTTCCACCCGCACGGTCGTGCATGGGGTGGTCGGCCGCTTCTTACCCACTTTTGCCCACTGTTGCCCACTTTTGCCCACTTTTGCGTGTACAGCAATGCTGCACGCGCTCCGGCGGCCGAATTGGCTTGCATCCTTTATTCCAGCCATACATCCGCCCGCTCGACGTCCGAGGTTCCACCCGCACCGTCGTGCATGGGGTGGTTGGCCGACCCGTTCGTTGGCGCGTCCGTTGGATGCAACGAGTATTTTGTGGAGCGCCGGTTTCCACGTGTCAATTTTGTGGAATGCTTTTTGCCACGTGGGGGTCCTGACAGCCAGGTGTGACGGTCGGCGACAAAAGTTCCGCCCTCACACCGTCCACGCCAGTGTGACGGGCGGAACGCGCAGTGGACAGTTTGGGTGGCGGGGCGCACTTTGTGGCCACTGCTGGACCACTTTCTGGCGACTTTCACGTGAATTTTCTTTGCAGTTATGGAAACTCCTTGCCGCCAATTGCCCATTTGTGTCCCAATTTGGCCCCCTTTTCGCCCACTTTTTGCCCACTTCTTACCCACTTCCTACCCACTTTTGCCCACTTTTGCCCACTTTTGCCCACTTTTGCGTCTACAGCGATGCTGCACACGATCCGGCGGCCGAATTGGCGCGCATCCCTCATTCCAGCCATAGATCCACCCGCTCCATGTCCGAGGTTCCACCCGCACGGTCGTGCATGGGGTGGTCGGCCGCTTCTTACCCACTTTTGCCCACTGTTGCCCACTTTTGCCCACTTTTGCGTGTACAGCAATGCTGCACGCGCTCCGGCGGCCGAATCGGCTTGCATCCTTTATTCCAGCCATACATCCGCCCGCTCGACGTCCTACTATAAGAATATACACGGAGGACGTAACCCCCCCCTCTGGGACGTCAGAATCGCATGGTACGTCAGATGACGAACCCTCGATTCCAGCCGATTTGGACGAACCCTCGTCTGGACGTCCCATTGGCCGGTACGTCCGATTCGGGCCCGAGAGGACGCACCCTCCTGAGATGCGTCCTAGGGCGCCCCCCCCTCCTCCCCCTCCTGGACGTCAGAATCGCAGGTACGTCCTCTCAGGGGCGGTCATTTTCGAGAGTGCCCCTGCCATAAAATTGGTGCGCACTTCCGCCCCCCCCCCCCGCTCCCGTCCTCCCCGCCCCCTCCTCCGCTATTGCCCTCCCCCCCCCCCCCCCAGTCTCTTGCTGTGCCCCTCCTTCCCCCTCCATTTGTGCCTCCCAGTCTTCTCGCCCTTCCCTTCTCTCCCTCCAATGCCTCAACCCCCCACTCGGTGTGCACCCCAGCTCTCTTCCCGCCTCCCCCCTCCGTTTTCCTGTGCCCCATCTTGCCCCCTCCATTATGGTGCTTCCCACATTTCCCGCGTCCCCTTCCCCCGTGCCCCTCCTCCCCCCCGTCTCCCCTTTCATCTTTCCTGTGCCCCGCCTTCCCCTCCGTTCCATACCTCGCAGTCTGTCGCCCTGCCCTCTCGACCTCCCCGTCCTCCCCGCCCCTCTCCCAGTCTATAGCTGTGCCCCTTCTTCCCCCTCCATTTGTGCTTCCCAGTCTTTCCGCCCCTCCCCTTCTCTCCCGCCAGTGCCTCGTCCTTCAACTCGGTGTGCACCCTCGCCCTCCCCGCCCCCCCCCTCCCATCCCTGTGCCCCTCCCCCTCGCCCCGTGCATCATTGTGCCTCCCAGCCTTTCCCCCTCCGTGCCCGCTGTGCGAGTCCTCCCCCCCTCCTCCCCCCCAATTATCCTATGCCCCTCCTTCTCCTCCCACTTATGCCTCCCAGTCTTCCCGCCCTCCCTCGCCTCCCCTCCAGTCTTACCACCCTACCCCGCCCCCCGCCTCCCCTCCCCTTCTTTGTTGTGTTCTCCCCGCCCCCTGCATTATCAGTGTGCGTCCCGGTGTTCGCGCCCCCCCCGTCCCCTTTCCCAGTCCTCCCCTCCGCCCCCCGTCCCCTCCTGTCCGTGCCCCTCCTCCCCGCCCCCTGCCTTTGAGTTCTTTCCAGTCTTCCTGCCCTCCCCCGCCCCCCCCTCCCGTTTCCCCTGTTTCCTCCCCCCCCTGCCCCCTGCGTTATCGTGCCTCCCAGTTTTCCCGCGCTCCCTCCCTTTTTCCTATATTCCCCTGCCTCCCGCGCCTGGCGCATGCCCCCATGGCGAAACCATTCCTCCCTCGTTTCGCAGTGTCGCGTTTCCCACCCCTCCCCCCTCTGTCTCCTTCCCCTCCCATCAACCGGGTTAGATGCGCGGGGGAAAGAACCTTCCTCAGGACGTCAATACCGCGGGTGAGCCCCCCCCCACCCCCCCTCCCGTTGCGATTTTTTTTGAGGCTCATTGACCACGTCCCGCGTCCGATGCCTGTGGCTCCCCCTCCCCCCTTCCCCCGAATGGCGCCTAAGAACACCTTCCCTCTCGGACGATCCAAATCTGGCGCACGTCCTTCCTTCCGAATCCCACTGTTTCCCCCCCCCTCGAGGACGTACCCCTCTCTGGACGTCAATTTCGCGGGTACGTCCTCCGAGCCCCCCCGCTGTAAGTTCTCTTCTGGGAGGACGTACCCCTCTCTGGACGTCAATTTCGCGGGTACGTCCATCTCGGTTGGATCCTCCCTTCCGAGTCTGTCGGGCGCCAATCCCGTGCGTTGCCCCCCCTCCACGTCTGGCTGGCTCCCCCTCCCCTAAAATATTGTCCCAGAATAAACCGCGTGTCGGATGAACTCACCCCGGGGGCAGGCACGCTTCTCCGTGTCTATCCCCCTCGACCCTGTCGCCCCACCTCCCAAGGGCAACCGCGTGCGATCGCCCCCCCCCCCCCCCCGCCCTCAGCATTCACCTGCCTTGCCCGCATCTCATTTGGCACTCACTCCCCCAGCGTGCGCCCTACCACTTTTGGGCGTCTATCGTCGGCCCCGAGACGAGTGCGCAGCCGGCGGCTCGCCATGTCGTGGGTGTAGACGTCCCCCCTCAGCCAGCCCCTTTTTTTCACACGTGCGACTGTGCTGTTCGACCCGCGGCGGGCCATCCACCCTTGTGCTGTACGATACAAACGCGTGGTGCGCAGCCCGCCCAAACGCAGCGTGCCAACTGGTGGCGGCCGACCAGGCGCCACGCGTCATTCGAGATGGACGCGGGCTCCCGCGTGGCCTGATCCACTGCTGCTGCTCGTCCGCATCCCTGCGTGGATCTCAACGCGATCGGCAGCGCGCTGGTGCGTCCCGGTTGCGCATTTGACGTGCAATCACTTTCTGGTACACACCCTTCTACGTAAATGGATATTGTGTCACTTAATTTGTTGCTCGACACGCACGTCAACTACGCACTTGCTCCACGTACGCGGCCGCTCCGTGCTCTCTCTGGGGCTGAAATGACCCGGTGAGCGTCCGTCAGGCGGCGTACACCACCCCCTTGCAATGTTCAAGTACGCTGACATAGGCGATTGTTGACGAAAAAAGTACACAAAAGGTCGACAAGTACTATAATTTCATTTGGAAGGTCGGCTCTGTCAGTACACAGTCCCGCCTGACGCCAAATTACAACGGTATTGTAAATCTTAGACGATCCGACACCCAAATAAGTCCAGAGGCGGGACGAGTACTAGTCAGGCATGACGAGATTGACCTTGACGTTCCGGCATGTCTGAACCGTTCTCAGATCCGTAGTACTACGGAACTGGGGACGCCCAGTTCCGTAGTACTACGGATCTGGGAACCGCGGACTTTGCCGTCACACGGTTCGATCCGCCCGGTGACCGCCCCTTTGCGGCAGTCCACCAGGTCGATGCCCCAATCATTTTCTTTCGACGCCGCCGCCCTCGCTGGGCCTCCCCGCCGGCCTGGCGCCGGCATTGCGCCGCCGCCCCGCAGGCTCAGCAACGCGTGCCTGCTGTGTTCTTTTCTCTCTTTCGCAGCCCGCGCGTTGGCGCCAAAACTACCACGACGGTTTCAAACCGTTTGGCGCGCGTGCGTTGGCGCCAAAAGGACCACGTTTGTTTCAAACCGTTTAAATTCTCCCGCGCTGTCAGCACCTGCTCACGCCTGTATAAAAGGGTCCACCCGTTCAGCCGTGACCATCCCGCCATGATCGCGCTCCCCGTCACGTCCTCACCGTCGTCGCGCCCCCCGTCTTGATCTCCGATCTGCGAGCCTTTCCCCTCCTTTGCGGACCCCGCTGACCCTTTCCCCGCTGTCCCACCTCGTCCCTGAACCCATCTGCGGCGGCATTGCTTCTCCCCGTCGCCGCGGAGGAATGCATTCGCGCTCCGCCTCTCCCGCGATCGACACAACATGGACGTCTGCGCTCGCTCCACCGGCCGTGCCGCCCATGGCACCTGCAGCGCCGCCGCCTGCGCCGCCGTCGGCTGCGGCGGTCGTGCCGGCGACCACCGAGGCGGATTCGTCGGACGAGATCACGCCGATGGTTGGTGGCGGTGCCAGTCGTCCCTCTGCTGGTGCTGCGTCGGCTAGTGCGCCGCCGCCGCCGCCGCCGCCGCCGCCGCCGCCGCCGCCGCCGCCGCCGCCACCGCCGCCGCCGCCACCGCCGCCGCCGCCGCCGCCGCTGTCGGCACCGGCGGCAGAGGCGCGGCCGCCGACGTTGGCCGACAGCCCCGGCTCTGCCGCGGGGACCCCCACTGGCCTCGCGCTGTGGACGACCACCGCGTGGGTGCTATGCGTGCCGTGCGACACGACAATCATGGACGCGGCGCAGCTCAAGCATCATCTGTCAACGCAGTCGCACAAGTCGGCTCTGCGCAAGCTGGTGGCTGACAAGGAGACGGCAACAACTGGGCAGGGGGGCACCGATGTGCGGTCGCCGCCGTCGTCGTCCAGCCAGGCTCCGTTGCCGTCGGCGACCGTCGAGAGCGCTCGCGAGCTTCTTTCTTCCCCGCCGCAGCCTGCGCAAGTGGCGCTTCGCGAACGCTACCAGCTACATGCATGGCCTGCGTCGGTGACCGCGACGCACCTACCCCGTATTCCCCACCTTTCCATCCGCCCTGATTTTTCAGTGTGCTACCAGTGCCACACTGTGGCGCCGACGGCCAGGCTACTCACCCGCTTGCACCAGGTCCGCACCGACGCGGAAGGCGCCACCGCTTGTGGTCTTCGCTCCTACCACATTGCACACGTGCAGTCCCTGCAGCGTGGCAACAAGGTTTCCCTCTTTCCAGTGGTCATTTCGACCTTTACCACTGCCGCCACCGCCGCCGCTGCCGCCGCTGCCGCTGGTGTCGCACAGGAGGGCGGCGGCGGCGGCGGCGGCGGCGGCGGCACTGGCGCCGCCGCTGCAACGTCGCAGGCGGCGATGCCCAAGCGGGTCTCGTCTTCGATTCTGCCGCTCGACGTCTTTCTGCGCGGTCCTCGCACGTCCGCCAATCCGGCCGGTGGTAGCAGCGCTGGGGGCGGCGCCGGCGGCGGCGCCGGCGCCGGCGGTGACGGCGACGGGTACCCGTTGTCGACGTCTGGAGAAACAGCTGACAACCAGTGTGGCGGACTCCTCCAGCAGTACCGCTTCCACGAAGACCTGTCTCGACTGCACTGGACCGCGGCGGGCGTTGCGCAGCACTTTGGCCCATTCCTCCGTCGAGTCAGCCGTACGGCGAGCGCTGACGTGGAGAACCGCGGTGCGACTCTGCCCCCGTCTGGCGCGTTTTACTTTGCGTGCATCCAAGACGCTGTCCTGTCCCTGTTCAACGATGCGTTGAGCTACCTGCGCAAGTCGGACCAGACCACCCTTCTCAGCCGCCTGCGCATTGGGCAGACGAGCGACTTGCAGCTGCGGCGGTTTAACATCCACGTCACCAAGCCGACGCTTGTCCGCTACGCCCGAGACGTCGCCATTGTACTGTACGTGACGCAAGAGCTGGCGGCACTCGCCGACCGCCCCGCTGCCGCCGCCCTGGAAGCGGACAACGCGTCGGTCACTTTTGACCGCGAAACCCAGCTGGCGGCGCTCAACATGCGCGACTCGTACCGCACTCACGCTGCCAGCGGCCTCCGGCGTTTGCGGTTGCGGCGGCAGCGGGCGCAGCGGGAGCCGCAGCAGCAGACCGGCGGCGAGGAACTCTTCCCTGGCCAGGACGACACGACGGTGCTGGCCAATAGTCTTCTCGTTCCGGCCGTCAGCTCCTTATTGTCTGCACTCTGTCACGAGACGTACGACCCACGGCTGAGTCACGTAGGTGGCGAAAACAAGCCGCGGTGCGACTTGGCCCTTGCCATGCCTTTTGTGTCGGTCGCGTACGCGTCCGGTGGGCAAACGAGTGGGTTGGACACCTCCGCTGCGGTGGCAGTCGGAGGCGGCGGCGGCGGCGGCGGCGGCGACGACGACGACGACGACGACAATGACAACGACGCGCGTGATGCGCAGAGCGCCGCCGACCACTGCTCGCACATGAGCGCGACCGCCGGTGGTCACCTGGCGACATCCCTCCTGTTTGCAACCCACATTGTCAACACGCTCTTTTTCATGAACGTCCCCACCGGGTCGGTTGAAGAGTCGTTTGAGCGCATCGCGATGGCGACCAACCCAACGTCTACGACTGCGGCGGCCTACATTGTGCAGCTGTCCGCGTCATGCGAAGCGATCAGTCGGTCCGAGACGGTAGCGCCAGCGTTTATCCCGTGTGACGACCCCTCTCACCTGCCCGCCGGCGCTCCGCCTGGCGCGGTTTGTGGCACGCTGCTCCACCGTGGCCTTCACATGAGCACCGCCACCGTCGGTGCGCGGGTGAGAGCGGCTCAGCGGGAGCTCGGCGGGCTGCTCCAGCAACTCACCTTTGGCTACGACCCCACCGGCTCTGGCTTCTACGCCCAAGCCGTACAGCTGATCGACTCGCCAAACGTCCAGTCGCCCGGCGTCTCCTTCCTCGAGCTCCCCGTCAACGCCCGTCTCGTCAGTGGCTGGCGCAGCCACATGATTGCGTCTGGGGTGCTCGACTTGCCCGACTGCCCCGTCCGTGTCGCAGTCAAGCCGTCAGAGCGAGACCCGGGTGTGGAGGAGCTCGACCTGACCGCCCCGCCGGTTGTAACCGACGCTGCCAAGCTCCGCAGCTGGCGTCAGCTCGCCAACCGCTGCCGGGCGCTCATTTGGGCGATAACCCACTGTGTAGGCGGCGCCCCTGCCCGCATGACAGAGTCGGCTGGCGTGCGCCTCTGCGCTTCCTCGGCCCGCGCCCATCGGTCCGTCTTTGTCCACAACGGGCTGGTCTACACCGTCATCACCTACTGGAAGGGTCAAGTCGAGCGCCAGGGTACCGGACGGCCTATTGTGAGGTGGCATGATGCGCCGTCGTCGTCCCTCGTCATCCAGTACCTCGTCTTTGTCGAGCCGCTCGACGCCTACCTAAGCCGTGCTGTAGACCCGGCGGCGCCCTCTTCCACCCTCATTGGCGCCGGTCATGGCGGCGCCATCGACCGGGCACTCCTTTTCCGCGACGAGCGCGGGCAGCAGCTACAGCCGCGAGCCTTGACGCCGCCCTCGCAGATGACCTCCTTCTCCGCGTCTCTACC
>SDUX01000046.1:0-23049 GCA_008729055.1 Pyropia haitanensis
AAGTGCGCCCCGCCACCCAAACTGTCCACTGCGCGTTCCGCTCGTCACACTGGCGTGGACGGTGTGAGGGCGGAACTTTTGTCGCCGACCGTCACACCTGGCTGTCCGGACCCCACGTGGCAAAAACCATTCCACAAAATTGACACGTGGAAACCGGCGCTCCACAAAACACTCGTTGCATCCAACGGACGCGCCAACGAACGGGTCGGCCAACCACCCCATGCACGACGGTGCGGGTGGAACGTCGGACGTCGAGCGGGCGGATGTATGGCTGGAATAAAGGATGCGAGCCAATTTGGCCGCCGGAGCGCGTGCTGCATTGCTGTACACGCGAAAGTGGGCAAAAGTGGGCAACAGTGGGCAAAAGTGGGTGAGAAGCGGCCTACCACCCCATGCACGACCGTGGGGGTCAAACCTCCGACATCGAGCGGGCGGATCTATGGCTGGAATAAAGGATGCGCGCCAATTCGGCCGCCGCATCGTGTGCAGCATCGCTGTAGACGCAAAAGTGGGCAAAAGTGGGCAAAAGTGGGCAAAAGTGGGTAGGAAGTGGGTAAGAAGTGGGCAAAAATGGGCAAAAGGGGGCCAAATTAGGACACAAATGGGCAATTGGGGCAAGAAGTTTCCATAACTGCAAAGAAAATTGAGGCGAAAGTCGCCAGAAAGTGCTCCAACAGTGGCCACAAAGTGCGCCCCGCCACCCAAACTGTCCACTGCGCGTTTCCGCCGTCACACTGGCGTGGACGGTGTGAGGGCGGAACTTTTGTCGCCGACCGTCACACCTGGCTGTCCGGACCCCCACGTGGCAAAAACCATTCCACAAAATTGACACGTGGAAACCGGCGCTCCACAAAACACTCGTTGCATCCAACGGACGCCCAACGAACGGGTCGGCCAACCACCCCATGCACGACGGTGCGGGTGGAACGTCGGACGTCGAGCGGGCGGATGTATGGCTGGAATAAAGGATGCGAGCCAATTTGGCCGCCGGAGCGCGTGCTGCATTGCTGTACACGCGAAAGTGGGCAAAGTGGGCAACAGTGGGCAAAAGTGGGTGAGAAGCGGCCTACCACCCATGCACACCGTGGGGGTCAAACCTCCGACATCGAGCGGGCGGATCTATGGCTGGAATAAAGGATGCGCGCCAATTCGGCCGCCGCATCGTGTGCAGCATCGCTGTAGACGCAAAAGTGGGCAAAAGTGGGCAAAAGTGGGCAAAAGTGGGTAGGAAGTGGGTAAGAAGTGGGCAAAAAGTGGGCAAAAAGGGGGCCAAATTAGGACACAAATGGGCAATTGGGGCAAGAAGTTTCCAAAACTGCAAAAGAAAATTGAGGCGAAAGTCGCCAGAAAGTGCTCCAACAGTGGCCACAAAGTGCGCCCCGCCACCCAAACTGTCCACTGCGCGTTCCGCTCGTCACACTGGCGTGGACGGTGTGGGCGGAACTTTTGTCGCCGACCGTCACACCTGGCTGTCGGACCCCCACGTGGCAAAAACCATTCCACAAAATTGACACGTGGAAACCGGCGCTCCACAAAACACTCGTTGCATCCAACGGACGCGCCAACGAACGGGTCGGCCAACCACCCCATGCACGACGGTGCGGGTGGAACGTCGGACGTCGAGCGGGCGGATGTATGGCTGGAATAAAGGATGCGAGCCAATTTGGCCGCCGGAGCGCGTGCTGCATTGCTGTACACGCGAAAGTGGGCAAAGTGGGCAACAGTGGGCAAAAGTGAGGTGAGAAGCGGCCTACCACCCCCATGCACGACCGTGGGGGTCAAACCTCCGACATCGAGCGGGGCGGATCTATGGCTGGAATAAAGGATGCGCGCCAATTCGGCCGCCGCATCGTGTGCAGCATCGCTGTAGACGCAAAAGTGGGCAAAAGTGGGCAAAAGTGGGCAAAAGTGGGTAGGAAGTGGGTAAGAAGTGGGCAAAAAGTGGGCAAAAAGGGGGCCAAATTAGGACACAAATGGGCAATTGGGGGCAAGAAGTTTCCAATAACTGCAAAGAAAATTGAGGCGAAAGTCGCCAGAAAGTGCTCCAACAGTGGCCCACAAAGTGCGCCCCGCCACCCAAACTGTCCACTGCGCGTTCCGCCTCGTCACACTGGCGTGGACGGTGTGAGGGCGGAACTTTTGTCGCCGACCGTCACACCTGCTGTCGGACCCCCACGTGGCAAAAACCATTCCACAAAATTGACACGTGGAAACCGGCGCTCCACAAAACACTCGTTGCATCCAACGGACGCGCCAACGAACGGGTCGGCCAACCACCCCATGCACGACGGTGCGGGTGGAACGTCGGACGTCGAGCGGGCGGATGTATGGCTGGAATAAAGGATGCGAGCCAATTTGGCCGCCGGAGCGCGTGCTGCATTGCTGTACACGCGAAAGTGGGCAAAAGTGGGCAACAGTGGGCAAAAGTGGGTGAGAAGCGGCCTACCACCCCATGCACGACCGTGGGGGTCAAACCTCCGACATCGAGCGGGCGGATCTATGGCTGGAATAAAGGATGCGCGCCAATTCGGCCGCCGCATCGTGTGCAGCATCGCTGTAGACGCAAAAGTGGGCAAAAGTGGGCAAAAGTGGGCAAAAGTGGGTAGGAAGTGGGTAAGAAGTGGGCAAAAAGTGGGCAAAAAGGGGGCCAAATTAGGACACAAATGGGCAATTGGGGGCAAGAAGTTTCCAAAACTGCAAAGAAAATTGAGGCGAAAGTCGCCAGAAAGTGCTCCAACAGTGGCCACAAAGTGCGCCCCGCCACCCAAACTGTCCACTGCGCGTTCCGCTCGTCACACTGGCGTGGACGGTGTGAGGGCGGAACTTTTGTCGCCGACCGTCACACCTGGCTGTCCGGGACCCCCACGTGGCAAAAACCATTCCACAAAATTGACACGTGGAAACCGGCGCTCCACAAAACACTCGTTGCATCCAACGGACGCGCCAACGAACGGGTCGGCCAACCACCCCATGCACGACGGTGCGGGTGGAACGTCGGACGTCGAGCGGGCGGATGTATGGCTGGAATAAAGGATGCGAGCCAATTTGGCCGCCGGAGCGCGTGCTGCATTGCTGTACACGCGAAAGTGGGCAAAAGTGGGCAACAGTGGGCAAAAGTGGGTGAGAAGCGGCCTACCACCCCATGCACGACCGTGGGGGTCAAACCTCCGACATCGAGCGGGCGGATCTATGGCTGGAATAAAGGATGCGCGCCAATTCGGCCGCCGCATCGTGTGCAGCATCGCTGTAGACGCAAAAGTGGGCAAAAGTGGGCAAAAGTGGGCAAAAGTGGGTAGGAAGTGGGTAAGAAGTGGGCAAAAAGTGGGCAAAAAGGGGGCCAAATTAGGACACAAATGGGCAATTGGGGGCAAGAAGTTTCCATAACTGCAAAGAAAATTGAGGCGAAAGTCGCCAGAAAGTGCTCCAACAGTGGCCACAAAGTGCGCCCCGCCACCCAAACTGTCCACTGCGCGTTCCGCTCGTCACACTGGCGTGGACGGTGTGAGGGCGGAACTTTTGTCGCCGACCGTCACACCTGGCTGTCGGGACCCCCACGTGGCAAAAACCATTCCACAAAATTGACACGTGGAAACCGGCGCTCCACAAAACACTCGTTGCATCCAACGGACGCGCCAACGAACGGGTCGGCCAACCACCCCATGCACGACGGTGCGGGTGGAACGTCGGACGTCGAGCGGGCGGATGTATGGCTGGAATAAAGGATGCGAGCCAATTTGGCCGCCGGAGCGCGTGCTGCATTGCTGTACACGCGAAAGTGGGCAAAAGTGGGCAACAGTGGGCAAAAGTGGGTGAGAAGCGGCCTACCACCCCATGCACGACCGTGGGGGTCAAACCTCCGACATCGAGCGGGCGGATCTATGGCTGGAATAAAGGATGCGCGCCAATTCGGCCGCCGCATCGTGTGCAGCATCGCTGTAGACGCAAAAGTGGGCAAAAGTGGGCAAAAGTGGGCAAAAGTGGGTAGGAAGTGGGTAAGAAGTGGGCAAAAAGTGGGCAAAAAGGGGGCCAAATTAGGACACAAATGGGCAATTGGGGGCAAGAAGTTTCCATAACTGCAAAGAAAATTGAGGCGAAAGTCGCCAGAAAGTGCTCCAACAGTGGCCACAAAGTGCGCCCCGCCACCCAAACTGTCCACTGCGCGTTCCGCTCGTCACACTGGCGTGGACGGTGTGAGGGCGGAACTTTTGTCGCCGACCGTCACACCTGGCTGTCCGGACCCCCACGTGGCAAAAACCATTCCACAAAATTGACACGTGGAAACCGGCGCTCCACAAAACACTCGTTGCATCCAACGGACGCGCCAACGAACGGGTCGGCCAACCACCCCATGCACGACGGTGCGGGTGGAACGTCGGACGTCGAGCGGGCGGATGTATGGCTGGAATAAAGGATGCGAGCCAATTTGGCCGCCGGAGCGCGTGCTGCATTGCTGTACACGCGAAAGTGGGCAAAAGTGGGCAACAGTGGGCAAAAGTGGGTGAGAAGCGGCCTACCACCCCATGCACGACCGTGGGGGTCAAACCTTCGACATCGAGCGGGCGGATCTATGGCTGGAATAAAGGATGCGCGCCAATTCGGCCGCCGCATCGTGTGCAGCATCGCTGTAGACGCAAAAGTGGGCAAAAGTGGGCAAAAGTGGGCAAAAGTGGGTAGGAAGTGGGTAAGAAGTGGGCAAAAAGTGGGCAAAAAGGGGGCCAAATTAGGACACAAATGGGCAATTGGGGGCAAGAAGTTTCCATAACTGCAAAGAAAATTGAGGCGAAAGTCGCCAGAAAGTGCTCCAACAGTGGCCACAAAGTGCGCCCCGCCACCCAAACTGTCCACTGCGCGTTCCGCTCGTCACACTGGCGTGGACGGTGTGAGGGCGGAACTTTTGTCGCCGACCGTCACACCTGGCTGTCCGGACCCCCACGTGGCAAAAACCATTCCACAAAATTGACACGTGGAAACCGGCGCTCCACAAAACACTCGTTGCATCCAACGGACGCGCCAACGAACGGGTCGGCCAACCACCCCATGCACGACGGTGCGGGTGGAACGTCGGACGTCGAGCGGGCGGATGTATGGCTGGAATAAAGGATGCGAGCCAATTTGGCCGCCGGAGCGCGTGCTGCATTGCTGTACACGCGAAAGTGGGCAAAAGTGGGCAACAGTGGGCAAAAGTGGGTGAGAAGCGGCCTACCACCCCATGCACGACCGTGGGGGTCAAACCTCCGACATCGAGCGGGCGGATCTATGGCTGGAATAAAGGATGCGCGCCAATTCGGCCGCCGCATCGTGTGCAGCATCGCTGTAGACGCAAAAGTGGGCAAAAGTGGGCAAAAGTGGGCAAAAGTGGGTAGGAAGTGGGTAAGAAGTGGGCAAAAAGTGGGCAAAAAGGGGGCCAAATTAGGACACAAATGGGCAATTGGGGGCAAGAAGTTTCCATAACTGCAAAGAAAATTGAGGCGAAAGTCGCCAGAAAGTGCTCCAACAGTGGCCACAAAGTGCGCCCCGCCACCCAAACTGTCCACTGCGCGTTCCGCTCGTCACACTGGCGTGGACGGTGTGAGGGCGGAACTTTTGTCGCCGACCGTCACACCTGGCTGTCCGGACCCCCACGTGGCAAAAACCATTCCACAAAATTGACACGTGGAAACCGGCGCTCCACAAAACACTCGTTGCATCCAACGGACGCGCCAACGAACGGGTCGGCCAACCACCCCATGCACGACGGTGCGGGTGGAACGTCGGACGTCGAGCGGGCGGATGTATGGCTGGAATAAAGGATGCGAGCCAATTTGGCCGCCGGAGCGCGTGCTGCATTGCTGTACACGCGAAAGTGGGCAAAAGTGGGCAACAGTGGGCAAAAGTGGGTGAGAAGCGGCCTACCACCCCATGCACGACCGTGGGGGTCAAACCTCCGACATCGAGCGGGCGGATCTATGGCTGGAATAAAGGATGCGCGCCAATTCGGCCGCCGCATCGTGTGCAGCATCGCTGTAGACGCAAAAGTGGGCAAAAGTGGGCAAAAGTGGGCAAAAGTGGGTAGGAAGTGGGTAAGAAGTGGGCAAAAAGTGGGCAAAAAGGGGGCCAAATTAGGACACAAATGGGCAATTGGGGGCAAGAAGTTTCCATAACTGCAAAGAAAATTGAGGCGAAAGTCGCCAGAAAGTGCTCCAACAGTGGCCACAAAGTGCGCCCCGCCACCCAAACTGTCCACTGCGCGTTCCGCTCGTCACACTGGCGTGGACGGTGTGAGGGCGGAACTTTTGTCGCCGACCGTCACACCTGGCTGTCCGGACCCCCACGTGGCAAAAACCATTCCACAAAATTGACACGTGGAAACCGGCGCTCCACAAAACACTCGTTGCATCCAACGGACGCGCCAACGAACGGGTCGGCCAACCACCCCATGCACGACGGTGCGGGTGGAACGTCGGACGTCGAGCGGGCGGATGTATGGCTGGAATAAAGGATGCGAGCCAATTTGGCCGCCGGAGCGCGTGCTGCATTGCTGTACACGCGAAAGTGGGCAAAAGTGGGCAAC
Source organism: Pyropia haitanensis (assembly GCA_008729055.1). Taxonomy (NCBI): domain Eukaryota; phylum Rhodophyta; class Bangiophyceae; order Bangiales; family Bangiaceae; genus Pyropia; species Pyropia haitanensis. The sequence continues at coordinate 6,551 of SDUX01000046.1, forward strand.
AGTGGGCAAAAGTGGGTGAGAAGCGGCCTACCACCCCATGCACGACCGTGGGGGTCAAACCTCCGACATCGAGCGGGCGGATCTATGGCTGGAATAAAGGATGCGCGCCAATTCGGCCGCCGCATCGTGTGCAGCATCGCTGTAGACGCAAAAGTGGGCAAAAGTGGGCAAAAGTGGGCAAAAGTGGGTAGGAAGTGGGTAAGAAGTGGGCAAAAAGTGGGCAAAAAGGGGGCCAAATTAGGACACAAATGGGCAATTGGGGGCAAGAAGTTTCCATAACTGCAAAGAAAATTGAGGCGAAAGTCGCCAGAAAGTGCTCCAACAGTGGCCACAAAGTGCGCCCCGCCACCCAAACTGTCCACTGCGCGTTCCGCTCGTCACACTGGCGTGGACGGTGTGAGGGCGGAACTTTTGTCGCCGACCGTCACACCTGGCTGTCCGGACCCCCACGTGGCAAAAACCATTCCACAAAATTGACACGTGGAAACCGGCGCTCCACAAAACACTCGTTGCATCCAACGGACGCGCCAACGAACGGGTCGGCCAACCACCCCATGCACGACGGTGCGGGTGGAACGTCGGACGTCGAGCGGGCGGATGTATGGCTGGAATAAAGGATGCGAGCCAATTTGGCCGCCGGAGCGCGTGCTGCATTGCTGTACACGCGAAAGTGGGCAAAAGTGGGCAACAGTGGGCAAAAGTGGGTGAGAAGCGGCCTACCACCCCATGCACGACCGTGGGGGTCAAACCTCCGACATCGAGCGGGCGGATCTATGGCTGGAATAAAGGATGCGCGCCAATTCGGCCGCCGCATCGTGTGCAGCATCGCTGTAGACGCAAAAGTGGGCAAAAGTGGGCAAAAGTGGGCAAAAGTGGGTAGGAAGTGGGTAAGAAGTGGGCAAAAAGTGGGCAAAAAGGGGGCCAAATTAGGACACAAATGGGCAATTGGGGGCAAGAAGTTTCCATAACTGCAAAGAAAATTGAGGCGAAAGTCGCCAGAAAGTGCTCCAACAGTGGCCACAAAGTGCGCCCCGCCACCCAAACTGTCCACTGCGCGTTCCGCTCGTCACACTGGCGTGGACGGTGTGAGGGCGGAACTTTTGTCGCCGACCGTCACACCTGGCTGTCCGGACCCCCACGTGGCAAAAACCATTCCACAAAATTGACACGTGGAAACCGGCGCTCCACAAAACACTCGTTGCATCCAACGGACGCGCCAACGAACGGGTCGGCCAACCACCCCATGCACGACGGTGCGGGTGGAACGTCGGACGTCGAGCGGGCGGATGTATGGCTGGAATAAAGGATGCGAGCCAATTTGGCCGCCGGAGCGCGTGCTGCATTGCTGTACACGCGAAAGTGGGCAAAAGTGGGCAACAGTGGGCAAAAGTGGGTGAGAAGCGGCCTACCACCCCATGCACGACCGTGGGGGTCAAACCTCCGACATCGAGCGGGCGGATCTATGGCTGGAATAAAGGATGCGCGCCAATTCGGCCGCCGCATCGTGTGCAGCATCGCTGTAGACGCAAAAGTGGGCAAAAGTGGGCAAAAGTGGGCAAAAGTGGGTAGGAAGTGGGTAAGAAGTGGGCAAAAAGTGGGCAAAAAGGGGGCCAAATTGGACACAAATGGGCAATTGGGGGCAAGAAGTTTCCATAACTGCAAAGAAAATTGAGGCGAAAGTCGCCAGAAAGTGCTCCAACAGTGGCCACAAAGTGCGCCCCGCCACCCAAACTGTCCACTGCGCGTTCCGCTCGTCACACTGGCGTGGACGGTGTGAGGGCGGAACTTTTGTCGCCGACCGTCACACCTGGCTGTCCGGACCCCCACGTGGCAAAAACCATTCCACAAAATTGACACGTGGAAACCGGCGCTCCACAAAACACTCGTTGCATCCAACGGACGCGCCAACGAACGGGTCGGCCAACCACCCCATGCACGACGGTGCGGGTGGAACGTCGGACGTCGAGCGGGCGGATGTATGGCTGGAATAAAGGATGCGAGCCAATTTGGCCGCCGGAGCGCGTGCTGCATTGCTGTACACGCGAAAGTGGGCAAAAGTGGGCAACAGTGGGCAAAAGTGGGTGAGAAGCGGCCTACCACCCCATGCACGACCGTGGGGGTCAAACCTCCGACATCGAGCGGGCGGATCTATGGCTGGAATAAAGGATGCGCGCCAATTCGGCCGCCGCATCGTGTGCAGCATCGCTGTAGACGCAAAAGTGGGCAAAAGTGGGCAAAAGTGGGCAAAAGTGGGTAGGAAGTGGGTAAGAAGTGGGCAAAAAGTGGGCAAAAAGGGGGCCAAATTAGGACACAAATGGGCAATTGGGGGCAAGAAGTTTCCATAACTGCAAAGAAAATTGAGGCGAAAGTCGCCAGAAAGTGCTCCAACAGTGGCCACAAAGTGCGCCCCGCCACCCAAACTGTCCACTGCGCGTTCCGCTCGTCACACTGGCGTGGACGGTGTGAGGGCGGAACTTTTGTCGCCGACCGTCACACCTGGCTGTCCGGACCCCCACGTGGCAAAAACCATTCCACAAAATTGACACGTGGAAACCGGCGCTCCACAAAACACTCGTTGCATCCAACGGACGCGCCAACGAACGGGTCGGCCAACCACCCCATGCACGACGGTGCGGGTGGAACGTCGGACGTCGAGCGGGCGGATGTATGGCTGGAATAAAGGATGCGAGCCAATTTGGCCGCCGGAGCGCGTGCTGCATTGCTGTACACGCGAAAGTGGGCAAAAGTGGGCAACAGTGGGCAAAAGTGGGTGAGAAGCGGCCTACCACCCCATGCACGACCGTGGGGGTCAAACCTCCGACATCGAGCGGGCGGATCTATGGCTGGAATAAAGGATGCGCGCCAATTCGGCCGCCGCATCGTGTGCAGCATCGCTGTAGACGCAAAAGTGGGCAAAAGTGGGCAAAAGTGGGCAAAAGTGGGTAGGAAGTGGGTAAGTGGGAAGTGGGCCGGACACCCGTGCAAAATTGAGGCGGTCGCCAGAAAGTGAGTTCCAAACACAAATGACACGTCGACACCTGGCTGTGGGACCCCCACGTGGCAAAAACCATTCCACAAAATTGACACGTGGAAACCGGCGCTCCACAAAACACTCGTTGCATCCAACGGACGCGCCAACGAACGGGTCGGCCAACCACCCCATGCACGACGGTGCGGGTGGAACGTCGGACGTCGAGCGGGCGGATGTATGGCTGGAATAAAGGATGCGAGCCAATTTGGCCGCCGGAGCGCGTGCTGCATTGCTGTACACGCGAAAGTGGGCAAAAGTGGGCAACAGTGGGCAAAAGTGGGTGAGAAGCGGCCTACCACCCCATGCACGACCGTGGGGGTCAAACCTCCGACATCGAGCGGGCGGATCTATGGCTGGAATAAAGGATGCGCGCCAATTCGGCCGCCGCATCGTGTGCAGCATCGCTGTAGTGGGCCGCAAGAAGTGGGCAAAAAGTGGGACACAAATGGGCTGGCAAAAGTGGCAGTCAAAGTCAAACAGTGGACGGTGTGAGGGCGGAACTTTTGTCGCCGACCGTCACACCTGGCTGTCCGGACCCCCACGTGGCAAAAACCATTCCACAAAATTGACACGTGGAAACCGGCGCTCCACAAAACACTCGTTGCATCCAACGGACGCGCCAACGAACGGGTCGGCCAACCACCCCATGCACGACGGTGCGGGTGGAACGTCGGACGTCGAGCGGGCGGATGTATGGCTGGAATAAAGGATGCGAGCCAATTTGGCCGCCGGAGCGCGTGCTGCATTGCTGTACACGCGAAAGTGGGCAAAAGTGGGCAACAGTGGGCAAAAGTGGGTGAGAAGCGGCCTACCACCCCATGCACGACCGTGGGGGTCAAACCTCCGACATCGAGCGGGCGGATCTATGGCTGGAATAAAGATGCGCGCCAATTCGGCCGCCCGCATCGTGTGCAGCATCGCTGTAGACGCAAAAGTGGGCAAAAGTGGGCAAAAGTGGGCAAAAGTGGGTAGGAAGTGGGTAAGAAGTGGGCAAAAAGTGGGCAAAAAGGGGGCCAAATTAGGACACAAATGGGCAATTGGGGGCAAGAAGTTTCCATAACTGCAAAGAAAATTGAGGCGAAAGTCGCCAGAAAGTGCTCCAACAGTGGCCACAAAGTGCGCCCCGCCACCCAAACTGTCCACTGCGCGTTCCGCTCGTCACACTGGCGTGGACGGTGTGAGGGCGGAACTTTTGTCGCCGACCGTCACACCTGGCTGTCCGGACCCCCACGTGGCAAAAACCATTCCACAAAATTGACACGTGGAAACCGGCGCTCCACAAAACACTCGTTGCATCCAACGGACGCGCCAACGAACGGGTCGGCCAACCACCCCATGCACGACGGTGCGGGTGGAACGTCGGACGTCGAGCGGGCGGATGTATGGCTGGAATAAAGGATGCGAGCCAATTTGGCCGCCGGAGCGCGTGCTGCATTGCTGTACACGCGAAAGTGGGCAAAAGTGGGCAACAGTGGGCAAAAGTGGGTGAGAAGCGGCCTACCACCCCATGCACGACCGTGGGGGTCAAACCTCCGACATCGAGCGGGCGGATCTATGGCTGGAATAAAGGATGCGCGCCAATTCGGCCGCCGCATCGTGTGCAGCATCGCTGTAGACGCAAAAGTGGGCAAAAGTGGGCAAAAGTGGGCAAAAGTGGGTAGGAAGTGGGTAAGAAGTGGGCAAAAAGTGGGCAAAAAGGGGGCCAAATTAGGACACAAATGGGCAATTGGGGGCAAGAAGTTTCCATAACTGCAAAGAAAATTGAGGCGAAAGTCGCCAGAAAGTGCTCCAACAGTGGCCACAAAGTGCGCCCCGCCACCCAAACTGTCCACTGCGCGTTCCGCTCGTCACACTGGCGTGGACGGTGTGAGGGCGGAACTTTTGTCGCCGACCGTCACACCTGGCTGTCCGGACCCCCACGTGGCAAAAACCATTCCACAAAATTGACACGTGGAAACCGGCGCTCCACAAAACACTCGTTGCATCCAACGGACGCGCCAACGAACGGGTCGGCCAACCACCCCATGCACGACGGTGCGGGTGGAACGTCGGACGTCGAGCGGGCGGATGTATGGCTGGAATAAAGGATGCGAGCCAATTTGGCCGCCGGAGCGCGTGCTGCATTGCTGTACACGCGAAAGTGGGCAAAAGTGGGCAACAGTGGGCAAAAGTGGGTGAGAAGCGGCCTACCACCCCATGCACGACCGTGGGGGTCAAACCTCCGACATCGAGCGGGCGGATCTATGGCTGGAATAAAGGATGCGCGCCAATTCGGCCGCCGCATCGTGTGCAGCATCGCTGTAGACGCAAAAGTGGGCAAAAGTGGGCAAAAGTGGGCAAAAGTGGGTAGGAAGTGGGTAAGAAGTGGGCAAAAAGTGGGCAAAAAGGGGGCCAAATTAGGACACAAATGGGCAATTGGGGGCAAGAAGTTTCCAAACTGCAAAGAAAATTGAGGCGAAAGTCGCCAGAAAGTGCTCCAACAGTGGCCACAAAGTGCGCCCCGCCACCCAAACTGTCCACTGCGCGTTCCGCTCGTCACACTGGCGTGGACGGTGTGAGGGCGGAACTTTTGTCGCCGACCGTCACACCTGGCTGTCGGGACCCCCACGTGGCAAAAACCATTCCACAAAATTGACACGTGGAAACCGGCGCTCCACAAAACACTCGTTGCATCCAACGGACGCGCCAACGAACGGGTCGGCCAACCACCCCATGCACGACGGTGCGGGTGGAACGTCGGACGTCGAGCGGGCGGATGTATGGCTGGAATAAAGGATGCGAGCCAATTTGGCCGCCGGAGCGCGTGCTGCATTGCTGTACACGCGAAAGTGGGCAAAAGTGGGCAACAGTGGGCAAAAGTGGGTGAGAAGCGGCCTACCACCCCATGCACGACCGTGGGGGTCAAACCTCCGACATCGAGCGGGCGGATCTATGGCTGGAATAAAGGATGCGCGCCAATTCGGCCGCCGCATCGTGTGCAGCATCGCTGTAGACGCAAAAGTGGGCAAAAGTGGGCAAAAGTGGGCAAAAGTGGGTAGGAAGTGGGTAAGAAGTGGGCAAAAAGTGGGCAAAAAGGGGGCCAAATTAGGACACAAATGGGCAATTGGGGGCAAGAAGTTTCCATAACTGCAAAGAAAATTGAGGCGAAAGTCGCCAGAAAGTGCTCCAACAGTGGCCACAAAGTGCGCCCCGCCACCCAAACTGTCCACTGCGCGTTCCGCTCGTCACACTGGCGTGGACGGTGTGAGGGCGGAACTTTTGTCGCCGACCGTCACACCTGGCTGTCCGGACCCCCACGTGGCAAAAACCATTCCACAAAATTGACACGTGGAAACCGGCGCTCCACAAAACACTCGTTGCATCCAACGGACGCGCCAACGAACGGGTCGGCCAACCACCCCATGCACGACGGTGCGGGTGGAACGTCGGACGTCGAGCGGGCGGATGTATGGCTGGAATAAAGGATGCGAGCCAATTTGGCCGCCGGAGCGCGTGCTGCATTGCTGTACACGCGAAAGTGGGCAAAAGTGGGCAACAGTGGGCAAAAGTGGGTGAGAAGCGGCCTACCACCCCATGCACGACCGTGGGGGTCAAACCTCCGACATCGAGCGGGCGGATCTATGGCTGGAATAAAGGATGCGCGCCAATTCGGCCGCCGCATCGTGTGCAGCATCGCTGTAGACGCAAAAGTGGGCAAAAGTGGGCAAAAGTGGGCAAAAGTGGGTAGGAAGTGGGTAAGAAGTGGGCAAAAAGTGGGCAAAAAGGGGGCCAAATTAGGACACAAATGGGCAATTGGGGGCAAGAAGTTTCCAAAACTGCAAAGAAAATTGAGGCGAAAGTCGCCAGAAAGTGCTCCAACAGTGGCCACAAAGTGCGCCCCGCCACCCAAACTGTCCACTGCGCGTTCCGCTCGTCACACTGGCGTGGACGGTGTGAGGGCGGAACTTTTGTCGCCGACCGTCACACCTGGCTGTCCGGACCCCCACGTGGCAAAAACCATTCCACAAAATTGACACGTGGAAACCGGCGCTCCACAAAACACTCGTTGCATCCAACGGACGCGCCAACGAACGGGTCGGCCAACCACCCCATGCACGACGGTGCGGGTGGAACGTCGGACGTCGAGCGGGCGGATGTATGGCTGGAATAAAGGATGCGAGCCAATTTGGCCGCCGGAGCGCGTGCTGCATTGCTGTACACGCGAAAGTGGGCAAAAGTGGGCAACAGTGGGCAAAAGTGGGTGAGAAGCGGCCTACCACCCCATGCACGACCGTGGGGGTCAAACCTCCGACATCGAGCGGGCGGATCTATGGCTGGAATAAAGGATGCGCGCCAATTCGGCCGCCGCATCGTGTGCAGCATCGCTGTAGACGCAAAAGTGGGCAAAAGTGGGCAAAAGTGGGCAAAAGTGGGTAGGAAGTGGGTAAGAAGTGGGCAAAAAGTGGGCAAAAAGGGGGCCAAATTAGGACACAAATGGGCAATTGGGGGCAAGAAGTTTCCATAACTGCAAAGAAAATTGAGGCGAAAGTCGCCAGAAAGTGCTCCAACAGTGGCCACAAAGTGCGCCCCGCCACCCAAACTGTCCACTGCGCGTTCCGCTCGTCACACTGGCGTGGACGGTGTGAGGGCGGAACTTTTGTCGCCGACCGTCACACCTGGCTGTCCGGACCCCCACGTGGCAAAAACCATTCCACAAAATTGACACGTGGAAACCGGCGCTCCACAAAACACTCGTTGCATCCAACGGACGCGCCAACGAACGGGTCGGCCAACCACCCCATGCACGACGGTGCGGGTGGAACGTCGGACGTCGAGCGGGCGGATGTATGGCTGGAATAAAGGATGCGAGCCAATTTGGCCGCCGGAGCGCGTGCTGCATTGCTGTACACGCGAAAGTGGGCAAAAGTGGGCAACAGTGGGCAAAAGTGGGTGAGAAGCGGCCTACCACCCCATGCACGACCGTGGGGGTCAAACCTCCGACATCGAGCGGGCGGATCTATGGCTGGAATAAAGGATGCGCGCCAATTCGGCCGCCGCATCGTGTGCAGCATCGCTGTAGACGCAAAAGTGGGCAAAAGTGGGCAAAAGTGGGCAAAAGTGGGTAGGAAGTGGGTAAGAAGTGGGCAAAAAGTGGGCAAAAAGGGGGCCAAATTAGGACACAAATGGGCAATTGGGGGCAAGAAGTTTCCATAACTGCAAAGAAAATTGAGGCGAAAGTCGCCAGAAAGTGCTCCAACAGTGGCCACAAAGTGCGCCCCGCCACCCAAACTGTCCACTGCGCGTTCCGCTCGTCACACTGGCGTGGACGGTGTGAGGGCGGAACTTTTGTCGCCGACCGTCACACCTGGCTGTCCGGACCCCCACGTGGCAAAAACCATTCCACAAAATTGACACGTGGAAACCGGCGCTCCACAAAACACTCGTTGCATCCAACGGACGCGCCAACGAACGGGTCGGCCAACCACCCCATGCACGACGGTGCGGGTGGAACGTCGGACGTCGAGCGGGCGGATGTATGGCTGGAATAAAGGATGCGAGCCAATTTGGCCGCCGGAGCGCGTGCTGCATTGCTGTACACGCGAAAGTGGGCAAAAGTGGGCAACAGTGGGCAAAAGTGGGTGAGAAGCGGCCTACCACCCCATGCACGACCGTGGGGGTCAAACCTCCGACATCGAGCGGGCGGATCTATGGCTGGAATAAAGGATGCGCGCCAATTCGGCCGCCGCATCGTGTGCAGCATCGCTGTAGACGCAAAAGTGGGCAAAAGTGGGCAAAAGTGGGCAAAAGTGGGTAGGAAGTGGGTAAGAAGTGGGCAAAAAGTGGGCAAAAAGGGGGCCAAATTAGGACACAAATGGGCAATTGGGGGCAAGAAGTTTCCATAACTGCAAAGAAAATTGAGGCGAAAGTCGCCAGAAAGTGCTCCAACAGTGGCCACAAAGTGCGCCCCGCCACCCAAACTGTCCACTGCGCGTTCCGCTCGTCACACTGGCGTGGACGGTGTGAGGGCGGAACTTTTGTCGCCGACCGTCACACCTGGCTGTCCGGACCCCCACGTGGCAAAAACCATTCCACAAAATTGACACGTGGAAACCGGCGCTCCACAAAACACTCGTTGCATCCAACGGACGCGCCAACGAACGGGTCGGCCAACCACCCCATGCACGACGGTGCGGGTGGAACGTCGGACGTCGAGCGGGCGGATGTATGGCTGGAATAAAGGATGCGAGCCAATTTGGCCGCCGGAGCGCGTGCTGCATTGCTGTACACGCGAAAGTGGGCAAAAGTGGGCAACAGTGGGCAAAAGTGGGTGAGAAGCGGCCTACCACCCCATGCACGACCGTGGGGGTCAAACCTCCGACATCGAGCGGGCGGATCTATGGCTGGAATAAAGGATGCGCGCCAATTCGGCCGCCGCATCGTGTGCAGCATCGCTGTAGACGCAAAAGTGGGCAAAAGTGGGCAAAAGTGGGCAAAAGTGGGTAGGAAGTGGGTAAGAAGTGGGCAAAAAGTGGGCAAAAAGGGGGCCAAATTAGGACACAAATGGGCAATTGGGGGCAAGAAGTTTCCATAACTGCAAAGAAAATTGAGGCGAAAGTCGCCAGAAAGTGCTCCAACAGTGGCCACAAAGTGCGCCCCGCCACCCAAACTGTCCACTGCGCGTTCCGCTCGTCACACTGGCGTGGACGGTGTGAGGGCGGAACTTTTGTCGCCGACCGTCACACCTGGCTGTCCGGACCCCCACGTGGCAAAAACCATTCCACAAAATTGACACGTGGAAACCGGCGCTCCACAAAACACTCGTTGCATCCAACGGACGCGCCAACGAACGGGTCGGCCAACCACCCCATGCACGACGGTGCGGGTGGAACGTCGGACGTCGAGCGGGCGGATGTATGGCTGGAATAAAGGATGCGAGCCAATTTGGCCGCCGGAGCGCGTGCTGCATTGCTGTACACGCGAAAGTGGGCAAAAGTGGGCAACAGTGGGCAAAAGTGGGTGAGAAGCGGCCTACCACCCCATGCACGACCGTGGGGGTCAAACCTCCGACATCGAGCGGGCGGATCTATGGCTGGAATAAAGGATGCGCGCCAATTCGGCCGCCGCATCGTGTGCAGCATCGCTGTAGACGCAAAAGTGGGCAAAAGTGGGCAAAAGTGGGCAAAAGTGGGTAGGAAGTGGGTAAGAAGTGGGCAAAAAGTGGGCAAAAAGGGGGCCAAATTAGGACACAAATGGGCAATTGGGGGCAAGAAGTTTCCATAACTGCAAAGAAAATTGAGGCGAAAGTCGCCAGAAAGTGCTCCAACAGTGGCCACAAAGTGCGCCCCGCCACCCAAACTGTCCACTGCGCGTTCCGCTCGTCACACTGGCGTGGACGGTGTGAGGGCGGAACTTTTGTCGCCGACCGTCACACCTGGCTGTCCGGACCCCCACGTGGCAAAAACCATTCCACAAAATTGACACGTGGAAACCGGCGCTCCACAAAACACTCGTTGCATCCAACGGACGCGCCAACGAACGGGTCGGCCAACCACCCCATGCACGACGGTGCGGGTGGAACGTCGGACGTCGAGCGGGCGGATGTATGGCTGGAATAAAGGATGCGAGCCAATTTGGCCGCCGGAGCGCGTGCTGCATTGCTGTACACGCGAAAGTGGGCAAAAGTGGGCAACAGTGGGCAAAAGTGGGTGAGAAGCGGCCTACCACCCCATGCACGACCGTGGGGGTCAAACCTCCGACATCGAGCGGGCGGATCTATGGCTGGAATAAAGGATGCGCGCCAATTCGGCCGCCGCATCGTGTGCAGCATCGCTGTAGACGCAAAAGTGGGCAAAAGTGGGCAAAAGTGGGCAAAAGTGGGTAGGAAGTGGGCAAAAAGTGGGCAAAGAGGCGGCAAAAAGGGGGCCAAATTAGGACACAAATGGGCAATTGGGGGCAAGAAGTTTCCATAACTGCAAAGAAAATTGAGGCGAAAGTCGCCAGAAAGTGCTCCAACAGTGGCCACAAAGTGCGCCCCGCCACCCAAACTGTCCACTGCGCGTTCCGCTCGTCACACTGGCGTGGACGGTGTGAGGGCGGAACTTTTGTCGCCGACCGTCACACCTGGCTGTCCGGACCCCCACGTGGCAAAAACCATTCCACAAAATTGACACGTGGAAACCGGCGCTCCACAAAACACTCGTTGCATCCAACGGACGCGCCAACGAACGGGTCGGCCAACCACCCCATGCACGACGGTGCGGGTGGAACGTCGGACGTCGAGCGGGCGGATGTATGGCTGGAATAAAGGATGCGAGCCAATTTGGCCGCCGGAGCGCGTGCTGCATTGCTGTACACGCGAAAGTGGGCAAAAGTGGGCAACAGTGGGCAAAAGTGGGTGAGAAGCGGCCTACCACCCCATGCACGACCGTGGGGGTCAAACCTCCGACATCGAGCGGGCGGATCTATGGCTGGAATAAAGGATGCGCGCCAATTCGGCCGCCGCATCGTGTGCAGCATCGCTGTAGACGCAAAAGTGGGCAAAAGTGGGCAAAAGTGGGCAAAAGTGGGTAGGAAGTGGGTAAGAAGTGGGCAAAAAGTGGGCAAAAAGGGGGCCAAATTAGGACACAAATGGGCAATTGGGGGCAAGAAGTTTCCAAAACTGCAAAGAAAATTGAGGCGAAAGTCGCCAGAAAGTGCTCCAACAGTGGCCACAAAGTGCGCCCCGCCACCCAAACTGTCCACTGCGCGTTCCGCTCGTCACACTGGCGTGGACGGTGTGAGGGCGGAACTTTTGTCGCCGACCGTCACACCTGGCTGTCGGGACCCCCACGTGGCAAAAACCATTCCACAAAATTGACACGTGGAAACCGGCGCTCCACAAAACACTCGTTGCATCCAACGGACGCGCCAACGAACGGGTCGGCCAACCACCCCATGCACGACGGTGCGGGTGGAACGTCGGACGTCGAGCGGGCGGATGTATGGCTGGAATAAAGGATGCGAGCCAATTTGGCCGCCGGAGCGCGTGCTGCATTGCTGTACACGCGAAAGTGGGCAAAAGTGGGCAACAGTGGGCAAAAGTGGGTGAGAAGCGGCCTACCACCCCATGCACGACCGTGGGGGTCAAACCTCCGACATCGAGCGGGCGGATCTATGGCTGGAATAAAGGATGCGCGCCAATTCGGCCGCCGCATCGTGTGCAGCATCGCTGTAGACGCAAAAGTGGGCAAAAGTGGGCAAAAGTGGGCAAAAGTGGGTAGGAAGTGGGTAAGAAGTGGGCAAAAAGTGGGCAAAAAGGGGGCCAAATTAGGACACAAATGGGCAATTGGGGGCAAGAAGTTTCCAAAACTGCAAAGAAAATTGAGGCGAAAGTCGCCAGAAAGTGCTCCAACAGTGGCCACAAAGTGCGCCCCGCCACCCAAACTGTCCACTGCGCGTTCCGCTCGTCACACTGGCGTGGACGGTGTGAGGGCGGAACTTTTGTCGCCGACCGTCACACCTGGCTGTCCGGACCCCCACGTGGCAAAAACCATTCCACAAAATTGACACGTGGAAACCGGCGCTCCACAAAACACTCGTTGCATCCAACGGACGCGCCAACGAACGGGTCGGCCAACCACCCCATGCACGACGGTGCGGGTGGAACGTCGGACGTCGAGCGGGCGGATGTATGGCTGGAATAAAGGATGCGAGCCAATTTGGCCGCCGGAGCGCGTGCTGCATTGCTGTACACGCGAAAGTGGGCAAAAGTGGGCAACAGTGGGCAAAAGTGGGTGAGAAGCGGCCTACCACCCCATGCACGACCGTGGGGGTCAAACCTCCGACATCGAGCGGGCGGATCTATGGCTGGAATAAAGGATGCGCGCCAATTCGGCCGCCGCATCGTGTGCAGCATCGCTGTAGACGCAAAAGTGGGCAAAAGTGGGCAAAAGTGGGCAAAAGTGGGTAGGAAGTGGGTAAGAAGTGGGCAAAAAGTGGGCAAAAAGGGGGCCAAATTAGGACACAAATGGGCAATTGGGGGCAAGAAGTTTCCATAACTGCAAAGAAAATTGAGGCGAAAGTCGCCAGAAAGTGCTCCAACAGTGGCCACAAAGTGCGCCCCGCCACCCAAACTGTCCACTGCGCGTTCCGCTCGTCACACTGGCGTGGACGGTGTGAGGGCGGAACTTTTGTCGCCGACCGTCACACCTGGCTGTCGGGACCCCCACGTGGCAAAAACCATTCCACAAAATTGACACGTGGAAACCGGCGCTCCACAAAACACTCGTTGCATCCAACGGACGCGCCAACGAACGGGTCGGCCAACCACCCCATGCACGACGGTGCGGGTGGAACGTCGGACGTCGAGCGGGCGGATGTATGGCTGGAATAAAGGATGCGAGCCAATTTGGCCGCCGGAGCGCGTGCTGCATTGCTGTACACGCGAAAGTGGGCAAAAGTGGGCAACAGTGGGCAAAAGTGGGTGAGAAGCGGCCTACCACCCCATGCACGACCGTGGGGGTCAAACCTCCGACATCGAGCGGGCGGATCTATGGCTGGAATAAAGGATGCGCGCCAATTCGGCCGCCGCATCGTGTGCAGCATCGCTGTAGACGCAAAAGTGGGCAAAAGTGGGCAAAAGTGGGCAAAAGTGGGTAGGAAGTGGGTAAGAAGTGGGCAAAAAGTGGGCAAAAAGGGGGCCAAATTAGGACACAAATGGGCAATTGGGGGCAAGAAGTTTCCAAAACTGCAAAGAAAATTGAGGCGAAAGTCGCCAGAAAGTGCTCCAACAGTGGCCACAAAGTGCGCCCCGCCACCCAAACTGTCCACTGCGCGTTCCGCTCGTCACACTGGCGTGGACGGTGTGAGGGCGGAACTTTTGTCGCCGACCGTCACACCTGGCTGTCCGGACCCCCACGTGGCAAAAACCATTCCACAAAATTGACACGTGGAAACCGGCGCTCCACAAAACACTCGTTGCATCCAACGGACGCGCCAACGAACGGGTCGGCCAACCACCCCATGCACGACGGTGCGGGTGGAACGTCGGACGTCGAGCGGGCGGATGTATGGCTGGAATAAAGGATGCGAGCCAATTTGGCCGCCGGAGCGCGTGCTGCATTGCTGTACACGCGAAAGTGGGCAAAAGTGGGCAACAGTGGGCAAAAGTGGGTGAGAAGCGGCCTACCACCCCATGCACGACCGTGGGGGTCAAACCTCCGACATCGAGCGGGCGGATCTATGGCTGGAATAAAGGATGCGCGCCAATTCGGCCGCCGCATCGTGTGCAGCATCGCTGTAGACGCAAAAGTGGGCAAAAGTGGGCAAAAGTGGGCAAAAGTGGGTAGGAAGTGGGTAAGAAGTGGGCAAAAAGTGGGCAAAAAGGGGGCCAAATTAGGACACAAATGGGCAATTGGGGGCAAGAAGTTTCCAAAACTGCAAAGAAAATTGAGGCGAAAGTCGCCAGAAAGTGCTCCAACAGTGGCCACAAAGTGCGCCCCGCCACCCAAACTGTCCACTGCGCGTTCCGCTCGTCACACTGGCGTGGACGGTGTGAGGGCGGAACTTTTGTCGCCGACCGTCACACCTGGCTGTCGGGACCCCCACGTGGCAAAAACCATTCCACAAAATTGACACGTGGAAACCGGCGCTCCACAAAACACTCGTTGCATCCAACGGACGCGCCAACGAACGGGTCGGCCAACCACCCCATGCACGACGGTGCGGGTGGAACGTCGGACGTCGAGCGGGCGGATGTATGGCTGGAATAAAGGATGCGAGCCAATTTGGCCGCCGGAGCGCGTGCTGCATTGCTGTACACGCGAAAGTGGGCAAAAGTGGGCAACAGTGGGCAAAAGTGGGTGAGAAGCGGCCTACCACCCCATGCACGACCGTGGGGGTCAAACCTCCGACATCGAGCGGGCGGATCTATGGCTGGAATAAAGGATGCGCGCCAATTCGGCCGCCGCATCGTGTGCAGCATCGCTGTAGACGCAAAAGTGGGCAAAAGTGGGCAAAAGTGGGCAAAAGTGGGTAGGAAGTGGGTAAGAAGTGGGCAAAAAGTGGGCAAAAAGGGGGCCAAATTAGGACACAAATGGGCAATTGGGGGCAAGAAGTTTCCAAAACTGCAAAGAAAATTGAGGCGAAAGTCGCCAGAAAGTGCTCCAACAGTGGCCACAAAGTGCGCCCCGCCACCCAAACTGTCCACTGCGCGTTCCGCTCGTCACACTGGCGTGGACGGTGTGAGGGCGGAACTTTTGTCGCCGACCGTCACACCTGATGTCGGACCCCCACGTGGCAAAAACCATTCCACAAAATTGACACGTGGAAACCGGCGCTCCACAAAACACTCGTTGCATCCAACGGACGCGCCAACGAACGGGTCGGCCAACCACCCCATGCACGACGGTGCGGGTGGAACGTCGGACGTCGAGCGGGCGGATGTATGGCTGGAATAAAGGATGCGAGCCAATTTGGCCGCCGGAGCGCGTGCTGCATTGCTGTACACGCGAAAGTGGGCAAAAGTGGGCAACAGTGGGCAAAAGTGGGTGAGAAGCGGCCTACCACCCCATGCACGACCGTGGGGGTCAAACCTCCGACATCGAGCGGGCGGATCTATGGCTGGAATAAAGGATGCGCGCCAATTCGGCCGCCGCATCGTGTGCAGCATCGCTGTAGACGCAAAAGTGGGCAAAAGTGGGCAAAAGTGGGCAAAAGTGGGTAGGAAGTGGGTAAGAAGTGGGCAAAAAGTGGGCAAAAAGGGGGCCAAATTAGGACACAAATGGGCAATTGGGGGCAAGAAGTTTCCAAAACTGCAAAGAAAATTGAGGCGAAAGTCGCCAGAAAGTGCTCCAACAGTGGCCACAAAGTGCGCCCCGCCACCCAAACTGTCCACTGCGCGTTCCGCTCGTCACACTGGCGTGGACGGTGTGAGGGCGGAACTTTTGTCGCCGACCGTCACACCTGGCTGTCCGGACCCCCACGTGGCAAAAACCATTCCACAAATTGACACGTGGAAACCGGCGCTCCACAAAACACTCGTTGCATCCAACGGACGCGCCAACGAACGGGTCGGCCAACCACCCCATGCACGACGGTGCGGGTGGAACGTCGGACGTCGAGCGGGCGGATGTATGGCTGGAATAAAGGATGCGAGCCAATTTGGCCGCCGGAGCGCGTGCTGCATTGCTGTACACGCGAAAGTGGGCAAAAGTGGGCAACAGTGGGCAAAAGTGGGTGAGAAGCGGCCTACCACCCCATGCACGACCGTGGGGGTCAAACCTCGACATCGAGCGGGCGGATCTATGGCTGGAATAAAGGATGCGCGCCAATTCGGCCGCCGCATCGTGTGCAGCATCGCTGTAGACGCAAAAGTGGGCAAAAGTGGGCAAAAGTGGGCAAAAGTGGGTAGGAAGTGGGTAAGAAGTGGGCAAAAAGTGGGCAAAAAGGGGGCCAAATTAGGACACAAATGGGCAATTGGGGCAAGAAGTTTCCAAAACTGCAAAGAAAA
>SDUX01000046.1:23673-60541 GCA_008729055.1 Pyropia haitanensis
AACTGCAAAGAAAATTGAGGCGAAAGTCGCCAGAAAGTGCTCCAACAGTGGCCACAAGGTGCGCCCCGCCACCAAACTGTCCACTGCGCGTTCCGCTCGTCACACTGGCGTGGACGGTGTGAGGGCGGAACTTTTGTCGCCGACCGTCACACCTGGCTGTCGGACCCCCAGTGGCAAAAACCATTCCACAAAATTGACCGTGGAAACCGGCGCTCCACCAAAACACTCGTTGCATCCAACGGACGCGCCAACGAACGGGTCGGCCAACCACCCCATGCACGACGGTGCGGGTGGAACGTCGGACGTCGAGCGGGCGGATGTATGGCTGGAATAAAGGATGCGAGCCAATTTGGCCGCCGGAGCGCGTGCTGCATTGCTGTACACGCGAAAGTGGGCAAAAGTGGGCAACAGTGGGCAAAAGTGGGTGAGAAGCGGCCTACCACCCCATGCACGACCGTGGGGGTCAAACCTCCGACATCGAGCGGGCGGATCTATGGCTGGAATAAAGGATGCGCGCCAATTCGGCCGCCGCATCGTGTGCAGCATCGCTGTAGACGCAAAAGTGGGCAAAAGTGGGCAAAAGTGGGCAAAAGTGGGTAGGAAGTGGGTAAGAAGTGGGGCAAAAAGTGGGCAAAAAGGGGGCCAAATTAGGACACAAATGGGCAATTGGGGGCAAGAAGTTTCCAAAACTGCAAAGAAAATTGAGGCGAAAGTCGCCAGAAAGTGCTCCAACAGTGGCCACAAAGTGCGCCCCGCCACCCAAACTGTCCACTGCGCGTTCCGCTCGTCACACTGGCGTGGACGGTGTGAGGGCGGAACTTTTGTCGCCGACCGTCACACCTGGCTGTCCGGACCCCCACGTGGCAAAAACCATTCCACAAAATTGACACGTGGAAACCGGCGCTCCACAAAACACTCGTTGCATCCAACGGACGCGCCAACGAACGGGTCGGCCAACCACCCCATGCACGACGGTGCGGGTGGAACGTCGGACGTCGAGCGGGCGGATGTATGGCTGGAATAAAGGATGCGAGCCAATTTGGCCGCCGGAGCGCGTGCTGCATTGCTGTACACGCGAAAGTGGGCAAAAGTGGGCAACAGTGGGCAAAAGTGGGTGAGAAGCGGCCTACCACCCCATGCACGACCGTGGGGGTCAAACCTCCGACATCGAGCGGGCGGATCTATGGCTGGAATAAAGGATGCGCGCCAATTCGGCCGCCGCATCGTGTGCAGCATCGCTGTAGACGCAAAAGTGGGCAAAAGTGGGCAAAAGTGGGCAAAAGTGGGTAGGAAGTGGGTAAGAAGTGGGCAAAAAGTGGGCAAAAAGGGGGCCAAATTAGGACACAAATGGGCAATTGGGGGCAAGAAGTTTCCAAACTGCAAAGAAAATTGAGGCGAAAGTCGCCAGAAAGTGCTCCAACAGTGGCCACAAAGTGCGCCCCGCCACCCAAACTGTCCACTGCGCGTTCCGCTCGTCACACTGGCGTGGACGGTGTGAGGGCGGAACTTTTGTCGCCGACCGTCACACCTGGCTGTCCGGACCCCCACGTGGCAAAAACCATTCCACAAAATTGACACGTGGAAACCGGCGCTCCACAAAACACTCGTTGCATCCAACGGACGCGCCAACGAACGGGTCGGCCAACCACCCCATGCACGACGGTGCGGGTGGAACGTCGGACGTCGAGCGGGCGGATGTATGGCTGGAATAAAGGATGCGAGCCAATTTGGCCGCCGGAGCGCGTGCTGCATTGCTGTACACGCGAAAGTGGGCAAAAGTGGGCAACAGTGGGCAAAAGTGGGTGAGAAGCGGCCTACCACCCCATGCACGACCGTGGGGGTCAAACCTCCGACATCGAGCGGGCGGATCTATGGCTGGAATAAAGGATGCGCGCCAATTCGGCCGCCGCATCGTGTGCAGCATCGCTGTAGACGCAAAAGTGGGCAAAAGTGGGCAAAAGTGGGCAAAAGTGGGTAGGAAGTGGGTAAGAAGTGGGCAAAAAGTGGGCAAAAAGGGGGCCAAATTAGGACACAAATGGGCAATTGGGGGCAAGAAGTTTCCAAAACTGCAAAGAAAATTGAGGCGAAAGTCGCCAGAAAGTGCTCCAACAGTGGCCACAAAGTGCGCCCCGCCACCCAAACTGTCCACTGCGCGTTCCGCTCGTCACACTGGCGTGGACGGTGTGAGGGCGGAACTTTTGTCGCCGACCGTCACACCTGGCTGTCGGGACCCCCACGTGGCAAAAACCATTCCACAAAATTGACACGTGGAAACCGGCGCTCCACAAAACACTCGTTGCATCCAACGGACGCGCCAACGAACGGGTCGGCCAACCACCCCATGCACGACGGTGCGGGTGGAACGTCGGACGTCGAGCGGGCGGATGTATGGCTGGAATAAAGGATGCGAGCCAATTTGGCCGCCGGAGCGCGTGCTGCATTGCTGTACACGCGAAAGTGGGCAAAAGTGGGCAACAGTGGGCAAAAGTGGGTGAGAAGCGGCCTACCACCCCATGCACGACCGTGGGGGTCAAACCTCCGACATCGAGCGGGCGGATCTATGGCTGGAATAAGGATGCGCGCCAATTCGGCCGCCGCATCGTGTGCAGCATCGCTGTAGACGCAAAAGTGGGCAAAAGTGGGCAAAAGTGGGCAAAAGTGGGTAGGAAGTGGGTAAGAAGTGGGCAAAAAGTGGGCAAAAAGGGGGCCAAATTAGGACACAAATGGGCAATTGGGGGCAAGAAGTTTCCAAAACTGCAAAGAAAATTGAGGCGAAAGTCGCCAGAAAGTGCTCCAACAGTGGCCACAAAGTGCGCCCCGCCACCCAAACTGTCCACTGCGCGTTCCGCTCGTCACACTGGCGTGGACGGTGTGAGGGCGGAACTTTTGTCGCCGACCGTCACACCTGGCTGTCGGGACCCCCACGTGGCAAAAACCATTCCACAAAATTGACACGTGGAAACCGGCGCTCCACAAAACACTCGTTGCATCCAACGGACGCGCCAACGAACGGGTCGGCCAACCACCCCATGCACGACGGTGCGGGTGGAACGTCGGACGTCGAGCGGGCGGATGTATGGCTGGAATAAAGGATGCGAGCCAATTTGGCCGCCGGAGCGCGTGCTGCATTGCTGTACACGCGAAAGTGGGCAAAAGTGGGCAACAGTGGGCAAAAGTGGGTGAGAAGCGGCCTACCACCCCATGCACGACCGTGGGGGTCAAACCTCCGACATCGAGCGGGCGGATCTATGGCTGGAATAAAGGATGCGCGCCAATTCGGCCGCCGCATCGTGTGCAGCATCGCTGTAGACGCAAAAGTGGGCAAAAGTGGGCAAAAGTGGGCAAAAGTGGGTAGGAAGTGGGTAAGAAGTGGGCAAAAAGTGGGCAAAAAGGGGGCCAAATTAGGACACAAATGGGCAATTGGGGGCAAGAAGTTTCCAAAACTGCAAAGAAAATTGAGGCGAAAGTCGCCAGAAAGTGCTCCAACAGTGGCCACAAAGTGCGCCCCGCCACCCAAACTGTCCACTGCGCGTTCCGCTCGTCACACTGGCGTGGACGGTGTGAGGGCGGAACTTTTGTCGCCGACCGTCACACCTGATTGTCGGGACCCCCACGTGGCAAAAACCATTCCACAAAATTGACACGTGGAAACCGGCGCTCCACAAAACACTCGTTGCATCCAACGGACGCGCCAACGAACGGGTCGGCCAACCACCCCATGCACGACGGTGCGGGTGGAACGTCGGACGTCGAGCGGGCGGATGTATGGCTGGAATAAAGGATGCGAGCCAATTTGGCCGCCGGAGCGCGTGCTGCATTGCTGTACACGCGAAAGTGGGCAAAAGTGGGCAACAGTGGGCAAAAGTGGGTGAGAAGCGGCCTACCACCCCATGCACGACCGTGGGGGTCAAACCTCCGACATCGAGCGGGCGGATCTATGGCTGGAATAAAGGATGCGCGCCAATTCGGCCGCCGCATCGTGTGCAGCATCGCTGTAGACGCAAAAGTGGGCAAAAGTGGGCAAAAGTGGGCAAAAGTGGGTAGGAAGTGGGTAAGAAGTGGGCAAAAAGTGGGCAAAAAGGGGGCCAAATTAGGACACAAATGGGCAATTGGGGGCAAGAAGTTTCCAAAACTGCAAAGAAAATTGAGGCGAAAGTCGCCAGAAAGTGCTCCAACAGTGGCCACAAAGTGCGCCCCGCCACCCAAACTGTCCACTGCGCGTTCCGCTCGTCACACTGGCGTGGACGGTGTGAGGGCGGAACTTTTGTCGCCGACCGTCACACCTGGCTGTCCGGACCCCCACGTGGCAAAAACCATTCCACAAAATTGACACGTGGAAACCGGCGCTCCACAAAACACTCGTTGCATCCAACGGACGCGCCAACGAACGGGTCGGCCAACCACCCCATGCACGACGGTGCGGGTGGAACGTCGGACGTCGAGCGGGCGGATGTATGGCTGGAATAAAGGATGCGAGCCAATTTGGCCGCCGGAGCGCGTGCTGCATTGCTGTACACGCGAAAGTGGGCAAAAGTGGGCAACAGTGGGCAAAAGTGGGTGAGAAGCGGCCTACCACCCCATGCACGACCGTGGGGGTCAAACCTCCGACATCGAGCGGGCGGATCTATGGCTGGAATAAAGGATGCGCGCCAATTCGGCCGCCGCATCGTGTGCAGCATCGCTGTAGACGCAAAAGTGGGCAAAAGTGGGCAAAAGTGGGCAAAAGTGGGTAGGAAGTGGGTAAGAAGTGGGCAAAAAGTGGGCAAAAAGGGGGCCAAATTAGGACACAAATGGGCAATTGGGGGCAAGAAGTTTCCATAACTGCAAAGAAAATTGAGGCGAAAGTCGCCAGAAAGTGCTCCAACAGTGGCCACAAAGTGCGCCCCGCCACCCAAACTGTCCACTGCGCGTTCCGCTCGTCACACTGGCGTGGACGGTGTGAGGGCGGAACTTTTGTCGCCGACCGTCACACCTGGCTGTCGGGACCCCCACGTGGCAAAAACCATTCCACAAAATTGACACGTGGAAACCGGCGCTCCACAAAACACTCGTTGCATCCAACGGACGCGCCAACGAACGGGTCGGCCAACCACCCCATGCACGACGGTGCGGGTGGAACGTCGGACGTCGAGCGGGCGGATGTATGGCTGGAATAAAGGATGCGAGCCAATTTGGCCGCCGGAGCGCGTGCTGCATTGCTGTACACGCGAAAGTGGGCAAAAGTGGGCAACAGTGGGCAAAAGTGGGTGAGAAGCGGCCTACCACCCCATGCACGACCGTGGGGGTCAAACCTCCGACATCGAGCGGGCGGATCTATGGCTGGAATAAAGGATGCGCGCCAATTCGGCCGCCGCATCGTGTGCAGCATCGCTGTAGACGCAAAAGTGGGCAAAAGTGGGCAAAAGTGGGCAAAAGTGGGTAGGAAGTGGGTAAGAAGTGGGCAAAAAGTGGGCAAAAAGGGGGCCAAATTAGGACACAAATGGGCAATTGGGGGCAAGAAGTTTCCAAAACTGCAAAGAAAATTGAGGCGAAAGTCGCCAGAAAGTGCTCCAACAGTGGCCACAAAGTGCGCCCCGCCACCCAAACTGTCCACTGCGCGTTCCGCTCGTCACACTGGCGTGGACGGTGTGAGGGCGGAACTTTTGTCGCCGACCGTCACACCTGGCTGTCGGGACCCCCACGTGGCAAAAACCATTCCACAAAATTGACACGTGGAAACCGGCGCTCCACAAAACACTCGTTGCATCCAACGGACGCGCCAACGAACGGGTCGGCCAACCACCCCATGCACGACGGTGCGGGTGGAACGTCGGACGTCGAGCGGGCGGATGTATGGCTGGAATAAAGGATGCGAGCCAATTTGGCCGCCGGAGCGCGTGCTGCATTGCTGTACACGCGAAAGTGGGCAAAAGTGGGCAACAGTGGGCAAAAGTGGGTGAGAAGCGGCCTACCACCCCATGCACGACCGTGGGGGTCAAACCTCCGACATCGAGCGGGCGGATCTATGGCTGGAATAAAGGATGCGCGCCAATTCGGCCGCCGCATCGTGTGCAGCATCGCTGTAGACGCAAAAGTGGGCAAAAGTGGGCAAAAGTGGGCAAAAGTGGGTAGGAAGTGGGTAAGAAGTGGGCAAAAAGTGGGCAAAAAGGGGGCCAAATTAGGACACAAATGGGCAATTGGGGGCAAGAAGTTTCCAAAACTGCAAAGAAAATTGAGGCGAAAGTCGCCAGAAAGTGCTCCAACAGTGGCCACAAAGTGCGCCCCGCCACCCAAACTGTCCACTGCGCGTTCCGCTCGTCACACTGGCGTGGACGGTGTGAGGGCGGAACTTTTGTCGCCGACCGTCACACCTGGCTGTCGGGACCCCCACGTGGCAAAAACCATTCCACAAAATTGACACGTGGAAACCGGCGCTCCACAAAACACTCGTTGCATCCAACGGACGCGCCAACGAACGGGTCGGCCAACCACCCCATGCACGACGGTGCGGGTGGAACGTCGGACGTCGAGCGGGCGGATGTATGGCTGGAATAAAGGATGCGAGCCAATTTGGCCGCCGGAGCGCGTGCTGCATTGCTGTACACGCGAAAGTGGGCAAAAGTGGGCAACAGTGGGCAAAAGTGGGTGAGAAGCGGCCTACCACCCCATGCACGACCGTGGGGGTCAAACCTCCGACATCGAGCGGGCGGATCTATGGCTGGAATAAAGGATGCGCGCCAATTCGGCCGCCGCATCGTGTGCAGCATCGCTGTAGACGCAAAAGTGGGCAAAAGTGGGCAAAAGTGGGCAAAAGTGGGTAGGAAGTGGGTAAGAAGTGGGCAAAAAGTGGGCAAAAAGGGGGCCAAATTAGGACACAAATGGGCAATTGGGGGCAAGAAGTTTCCATAACTGCAAAGAAAATTGAGGCGAAAGTCGCCAGAAAGTGCTCCAACAGTGGCCACAAAGTGCGCCCCGCCACCCAAACTGTCCACTGCGCGTTCCGCTCGTCACACTGGCGTGGACGGTGTGAGGGCGGAACTTTTGTCGCCGACCGTCACACCTGGCTGTCCGGACCCCCACGTGGCAAAAACCATTCCACAAAATTGACACGTGGAAACCGGCGCTCCACAAAACACTCGTTGCATCCAACGGACGCGCCAACGAACGGGTCGGCCAACCACCCCATGCACGACGGTGCGGGTGGAACGTCGGACGTCGAGCGGGCGGATGTATGGCTGGAATAAAGGATGCGAGCCAATTTGGCCGCCGGAGCGCGTGCTGCATTGCTGTACACGCGAAAGTGGGCAAAAGTGGGCAACAGTGGGCAAAAGTGGGTGAGAAGCGGCCTACCACCCCATGCACGACCGTGGGGGTCAAACCTCCGACATCGAGCGGGCGGATCTATGGCTGGAATAAAGGATGCGCGCCAATTCGGCCGCCGCATCGTGTGCAGCATCGCTGTAGACGCAAAAGTGGGCAAAAGTGGGCAAAAGTGGGCAAAAGTGGGTAGGAAGTGGGTAAGAAGTGGGCAAAAAGTGGGCAAAAAGGGGGCCAAATTAGGACACAAATGGGCAATTGGGGGCAAGAAGTTTCCAAAACTGCAAAGAAAATTGAGGCGAAAGTCGCCAGAAAGTGCTCCAACAGTGGCCACAAAGTGCGCCCCGCCACCCAAACTGTCCACTGCGCGTTCCGCTCGTCACACTGGCGTGGACGGTGTGAGGGCGGAACTTTTGTCGCCGACCGTCACACCTGGCTGTCGGACCCCCACGTGGCAAAAACCATTCCACAAAATTGACACGTGGAAACCGGCGCTCCACAAAACACTCGTTGCATCCAACGGACGCGCCAACGAACGGGTCGGCCAACCACCCCATGCACGACGGTGCGGGTGGAACGTCGGACGTCGAGCGGGCGGATGTATGGCTGGAATAAAGGATGCGAGCCAATTTGGCCGCCGGAGCGCGTGCTGCATTGCTGTACACGCGAAAGTGGGCAAAAGTGGGCAACAGTGGGCAAAAGTGGGTGAGAAGCGGCCTACCACCCCATGCACGACCGTGGGGGTCAAACCTCCGACATCGAGCGGGCGGATCTATGGCTGGAATAAAGGATGCGCGCCAATTCGGCCGCCGCATCGTGTGCAGCATCGCTGTAGACGCAAAAGTGGGCAAAAGTGGGCAAAAGTGGGCAAAAGTGGGTAGGAAGTGGGTAAGAAGTGGGCAAAAAGTGGGCAAAAAGGGGGCCAAATTAGGACACAAATGGGCAATTGGGGGCAAGAAGTTTCCAAAACTGCAAAGAAAATTGAGGCGAAAGTCGCCAGAAAGTGCTCCAACAGTGGCCACAAAGTGCGCCCCGCCACCCAAACTGTCCACTGCGCGTTCCGCTCGTCACACTGGCGTGGACGGTGTGAGGGCGGAACTTTTGTCGCCGACCGTCACACCTGGCTGTCCGGACCCCCACGTGGCAAAAACCATTCCACAAAATTGACACGTGGAAACCGGCGCTCCACAAAACACTCGTTGCATCCAACGGACGCGCCAACGAACGGGTCGGCCAACCACCCCATGCACGACGGTGCGGGTGGAACGTCGGACGTCGAGCGGGCGGATGTATGGCTGGAATAAAGGATGCGAGCCAATTTGGCCGCCGGAGCGCGTGCTGCATTGCTGTACACGCGAAAGTGGGCAAAAGTGGGCAACAGTGGGCAAAAGTGGGTGAGAAGCGGCCTACCACCCCATGCACGACCGTGGGGGTCAAACCTCCGACATCGAGCGGGCGGATCTATGGCTGGAATAAAGGATGCGCGCCAATTCGGCCGCCGCATCGTGTGCAGCATCGCTGTAGACGCAAAAGTGGGCAAAAGTGGGCAAAAGTGGGCAAAAGTGGGTAGGAAGTGGGTAAGAAGTGGGCAAAAAGTGGGCAAAAAGGGGGCCAAATTAGGACACAAATGGGCAATTGGGGGCAAGAAGTTTCCATAACTGCAAAGAAAATTGAGGCGAAAGTCGCCAGAAAGTGCTCCAACAGTGGCCACAAAGTGCGCCCCGCCACCCAAACTGTCCACTGCGCGTTCCGCTCGTCACACTGGCGTGGACGGTGTGAGGGCGGAACTTTTGTCGCCGACCGTCACACCTGGCTGTCCGGACCCCCACGTGGCAAAAACCATTCCACAAAATTGACACGTGGAAACCGGCGCTCCACAAAACACTCGTTGCATCCAACGGACGCGCCAACGAACGGGTCGGCCAACCACCCCATGCACGACGGTGCGGGTGGAACGTCGGACGTCGAGCGGGCGGATGTATGGCTGGAATAAAGGATGCGAGCCAATTTGGCCGCCGGAGCGCGTGCTGCATTGCTGTACACGCGAAAGTGGGCAAAAGTGGGCAACAGTGGGCAAAAGTGGGTGAGAAGCGGCCTACCACCCCATGCACGACCGTGGGGGTCAAACCTCCGACATCGAGCGGGCGGATCTATGGCTGGAATAAAGGATGCGCGCCAATTCGGCCGCCGCATCGTGTGCAGCATCGCTGTAGACGCAAAAGTGGGCAAAAGTGGGCAAAAGTGGGCAAAAGTGGGTAGGAAGTGGGTAAGAAGTGGGCAAAAAGTGGGCAAAAAGGGGGCCAAATTAGGACACAAATGGGCAATTGGGGGCAAGAAGTTTCCATAACTGCAAAGAAAATTGAGGCGAAAGTCGCCAGAAAGTGCTCCAACAGTGGCCACAAAGTGCGCCCCGCCACCCAAACTGTCCACTGCGCGTTCCGCTCGTCACACTGGCGTGGACGGTGTGAGGGCGGAACTTTTGTCGCCGACCGTCACACCTGGCTGTCCGGACCCCCACGTGGCAAAAACCATTCCACAAAATTGACACGTGGAAACCGGCGCTCCACAAAACACTCGTTGCATCCAACGGACGCGCCAACGAACGGGTCGGCCAACCACCCCATGCACGACGGTGCGGGTGGAACGTCGGACGTCGAGCGGGCGGATGTATGGCTGGAATAAAGGATGCGAGCCAATTTGGCCGCCGGAGCGCGTGCTGCATTGCTGTACACGCGAAAGTGGGCAAAAGTGGGCAACAGTGGGCAAAAGTGGGTGAGAAGCGGCCTACCACCCCATGCACGACCGTGGGGGTCAAACCTCCGACATCGAGCGGGCGGATCTATGGCTGGAATAAAGGATGCGCGCCAATTCGGCCGCCGCATCGTGTGCAGCATCGCTGTAGACGCAAAAGTGGGCAAAAGTGGGCAAAAGTGGGCAAAAGTGGGTAGGAAGTGGGTAAGAAGTGGGCAAAAAGTGGGCAAAAAGGGGGCCAAATTAGGACACAAATGGGCAATTGGGGGCAAGAAGTTTCCATAACTGCAAAGAAAATTGAGGCGAAAGTCGCCAGAAAGTGCTCCAACAGTGGCCACAAAGTGCGCCCCGCCACCCAAACTGTCCACTGCGCGTTCCGCTCGTCACACTGGCGTGGACGGTGTGAGGGCGGAACTTTTGTCGCCGACCGTCACACCTGGCTGTCGGACCCCCACGTGGCAAAAACCATTCCACAAAATTGACACGTGGAAACCGGCGCTCCACAAAACACTCGTTGCATCCAACGGACGCGCCAACGAACGGGTCGGCCAACCACCCCATGCACGACGGTGCGGGTGGAACGTCGGACGTCGAGCGGGCGGATGTATGGCTGGAATAAAGGATGCGAGCCAATTTGGCCGCCGGAGCGCGTGCTGCATTGCTGTACACGCGAAAGTGGGCAAAAGTGGGCAACAGTGGGCAAAAGTGGGTGAGAAGCGGCCTACCACCCCATGCACGACCGTGGGGGTCAAACCTCCGACATCGAGCGGGCGGATCTATGGCTGGAATAAAGGATGCGCGCCAATTCGGCCGCCGCATCGTGTGCAGCATCGCTGTAGACGCAAAAGTGGGCAAAAGTGGGCAAAAGTGGGCAAAAGTGGGTAGGAAGTGGGTAAGAAGTGGGCAAAAAGTGGGCAAAAAGGGGGCCAAATTAGGACACAAATGGGCAATTGGGGGCAAGAAGTTTCCAAAACTGCAAAGAAAATTGAGGCGAAAGTCGCCAGAAAGTGCTCCAACAGTGGCCACAAAGTGCGCCCCGCCACCCAAACTGTCCACTGCGCGTTCCGCTCGTCACACTGGCGTGGACGGTGTGAGGGCGGAACTTTTGTCGCCGACCGTCACACCTGGCTGTCGGGACCCCCACGTGGCAAAAACCATTCCACAAAATTGACACGTGGAAACCGGCGCTCCACAAAACACTCGTTGCATCCAACGGACGCGCCAACGAACGGGTCGGCCAACCACCCCATGCACGACGGTGCGGGTGGAACGTCGGACGTCGAGCGGGCGGATGTATGGCTGGAATAAAGGATGCGAGCCAATTTGGCCGCCGGAGCGCGTGCTGCATTGCTGTACACGCGAAAGTGGGCAAAAGTGGGCAACAGTGGGCAAAAGTGGGTGAGAAGCGGCCTACCACCCCATGCACGACCGTGGGGGTCAAACCTCCGACATCGAGCGGGCGGATCTATGGCTGGAATAAAGGATGCGCGCCAATTCGGCCGCCGCATCGTGTGCAGCATCGCTGTAGACGCAAAAGTGGGCAAAAGTGGGCAAAAGTGGGCAAAAGTGGGTAGGAAGTGGGTAAGAAGTGGGCAAAAAGTGGGCAAAAAGGGGGCCAAATTAGGACACAAATGGGCAATTGGGGGCAAGAAGTTTCCAAAACTGCAAAGAAAATTGAGGCGAAAGTCGCCAGAAAGTGCTCCAACAGTGGCCACAAAGTGCGCCCCGCCACCCAAACTGTCCACTGCGCGTTCCGCTCGTCACACTGGCGTGGACGGTGTGAGGGCGGAACTTTTGTCGCCGACCGTCACACCTGGCTGTCCGGACCCCCACGTGGCAAAAACCATTCCACAAAATTGACACGTGGAAACCGGCGCTCCACAAAACACTCGTTGCATCCAACGGACGCGCCAACGAACGGGTCGGCCAACCACCCCATGCACGACGGTGCGGGTGGAACGTCGGACGTCGAGCGGGCGGATGTATGGCTGGAATAAAGGATGCGAGCCAATTTGGCCGCCGGAGCGCGTGCTGCATTGCTGTACACGCGAAAGTGGGCAAAAGTGGGCAACAGTGGGCAAAAGTGGGTGAGAAGCGGCCTACCACCCCATGCACGACCGTGGGGGTCAAACCTCCGACATCGAGCGGGCGGATCTATGGCTGGAATAAAGGATGCGCGCCAATTCGGCCGCCGCATCGTGTGCAGCATCGCTGTAGACGCAAAAGTGGGCAAAAGTGGGCAAAAGTGGGCAAAAGTGGGTAGGAAGTGGGTAAGAAGTGGGCAAAAAGTGGGCAAAAAGGGGGCCAAATTAGGACACAAATGGGCAATTGGGGGCAAGAAGTTTCCAAACTGCAAAGAAAATTGAGGCGAAAGTCGCCAGAAAGTGCTCCAACAGTGGCCACAAAGTGCGCCCCGCCACCCAAACTGTCCACTGCGCGTTCCGCTCGTCACACTGGCGTGGACGGTGTGAGGGCGGAACTTTTGTCGCCGACCGTCACACCTGGCTGTCGGGACCCCCACGTGGCAAAAACCATTCCACAAAATTGACACGTGGAAACCGGCGCTCCACAAAACACTCGTTGCATCCAACGGACGCGCCAACGAACGGGTCGGCCAACCACCCCATGCACGACGGTGCGGGTGGAACGTCGGACGTCGAGCGGGCGGATGTATGGCTGGAATAAAGGATGCGAGCCAATTTGGCCGCCGGAGCGCGTGCTGCATTGCTGTACACGCGAAAGTGGGCAAAAGTGGGCAACAGTGGGCAAAAGTGGGTGAGAAGCGGCCTACCACCCCATGCACGACCGTGGGGGTCAAACCTCGACATCGAGCGGGCGGATCTATGGCTGGAATAAAGGATGCGCGCCAATTCGGCCGCCGCATCGTGTGCAGCATCGCTGTAGACGCAAAAGTGGGCAAAAGTGGGCAAAAGTGGGCAAAAGTGGGTAGGAAGTGGGTAAGAAGTGGGCAAAAAGTGGGCAAAAAGGGGGCCAAATTAGGACACAAATGGGCAATTGGGGGCAAGAAGTTTCCAAAACTGCAAAGAAAATTGAGGCGAAAGTCGCCAGAAAGTGCTCCAACAGTGGCCACAAAGTGCGCCCCGCCACCCAAACTGTCCACTGCGCGTTCCGCTCGTCACACTGGCGTGGACGGTGTGAGGGCGGAACTTTTGTCGCCGACCGTCACACCTGGCTGTCGGGACCCCCACGTGGCAAAAACCATTCCACAAAATTGACACGTGGAAACCGGCGCTCCACAAAACACTCGTTGCATCCAACGGACGCGCCAACGAACGGGTCGGCCAACCACCCCATGCACGACGGTGCGGGTGGAACGTCGGACGTCGAGCGGGCGGATGTATGGCTGGAATAAAGGATGCGAGCCAATTTGGCCGCCGGAGCGCGTGCTGCATTGCTGTACACGCGAAAGTGGGCAAAAGTGGGCAACAGTGGGCAAAAGTGGGTGAGAAGCGGCCTACCACCCCATGCACGACCGTGGGGGTCAAACCTCCGACATCGAGCGGGCGGATCTATGGCTGGAATAAAGGATGCGCGCCAATTCGGCCGCCGCATCGTGTGCAGCATCGCTGTAGACGCAAAAGTGGGCAAAAGTGGGCAAAAGTGGGCAAAAGTGGGTAGGAAGTGGGTAAGAAGTGGGCAAAAAGTGGGCAAAAAGGGGGCCAAATTAGGACACAAATGGGCAATTGGGGGCAAGAAGTTTCCAAAACTGCAAAGAAAATTGAGGCGAAAGTCGCCAGAAAGTGCTCCAACAGTGGCCACAAAGTGCGCCCCGCCACCCAAACTGTCCACTGCGCGTTCCGCTCGTCACACTGGCGTGGACGGTGTGAGGGCGGAACTTTTGTCGCCGACCGTCACACCTGGTTGTCGGGACCCCCACGTGGCAAAAACCATTCCACAAAAATTGACACGTGGAAACCGGCGCTCCACAAAACACTCGTTGCATCCAACGGACGCGCCAACGAACGGGTCGGCCAACCACCCCATGCACGACGGGTGCGGTGGAACGTCCCGCGACGCGCCACGCGGGCGGATGCAAGGTGCGGGGAACGTCGGACGTCGAGCGGCGGTATGGCTGGAATAAAGGATGCGAGCCAATTTGGCCGCCGGAGCGCGTGCTGCATTGCTGTACACGCGAAAGTGGGCAAAAGTGGGCAACAGTGGGCAAAAGTGGGTGAGAAGCGGCCTACCACCCCATGCACGACCGTGGGGGTCAAACCTCCGACATCGAGCGGGCGGATCTATGGCTGGAATAAAGGATGCGCGCCAATTCGGCCGCCGCATCGTGTGCAGCATCGCTGTAGACGCAAAAGTGGGCAAAAGTGGGCAAAAGTGGGCAAAAGTGGGTAGGAAGTGGGTAAGAAGTGGGCAAAAAGTGGGCAAAAAGGGGGCCAAATTAGGACACAAATGGGCAATTGGGGGCAAGAAGTTTCCAAAACTGCAAAGAAAATTGAGGCGAAAGTCGCCAGAAAGTGCTCCAACAGTGGCCACAAAGTGCGCCCCGCCACCCAAACTGTCCACTGCGCGTTCCGCTCGTCACACTGGCGTGGACGGTGTGAGGGCGGAACTTTTGTCGCCGACCGTCACACCTGATTGTCGGGACCCCCACGTGGCAAAAACCATTCCACAAAATTGACACGTGGAAACCGGCGCTCCACAAAACACTCGTTGCATCCAACGGACGCGCCAACGAACGGGTCGGCCAACCACCCCATGCACGACGGTGCGGGTGGAACGTCGGACGTCGAGCGGGCGGATGTATGGCTGGAATAAAGGATGCGAGCCAATTTGGCCGCCGGAGCGCGTGCTGCATTGCTGTACACGCGAAAGTGGGCAAAAGTGGGCAACAGTGGGCAAAAGTGGGTGAGAAGCGGCCTACCACCCCATGCACGACCGTGGGGGTCAAACCTCCGACATCGAGCGGGCGGATCTATGGCTGGAATAAAGGATGCGCGCCAATTCGGCCGCCGCATCGTGTGCAGCATCGCTGTAGACGCAAAAGTGGGCAAAAGTGGGCAAAAGTGGGCAAAAGTGGGTAGGAAGTGGGTAAGAAGTGGGCAAAAAGTGGGCAAAAAGGGGGCCAAATTAGGACACAAATGGGCAATTGGGGGCAAGAAGTTTCCAAAACTGCAAAGAAAATTGAGGCGAAAGTCGCCAGAAAGTGCTCCAACAGTGGCCACAAAGTGCGCCCCGCCACCCAAACTGTCCACTGCGCGTTCCGCTCGTCACACTGGCGTGGACGGTGTGAGGGCGGAACTTTTGTCGCCGACCGTCACACCTGGCTGTCGGGACCCCCACGTGGCAAAAACCATTCCACAAAATTGACACGTGGAAACCGGCGCTCCACAAAACACTCGTTGCATCCAACGGACGCGCCAACGAACGGGTCGGCCAACCACCCCATGCACGACGGTGCGGGTGGAACGTCGGACGTCGAGCGGGCGGATGTATGGCTGGAATAAAGGATGCGAGCCAATTTGGCCGCCGGAGCGCGTGCTGCATTGCTGTACACGCGAAAGTGGGCAAAAGTGGGCAACAGTGGGCAAAAGTGGGTGAGAAGCGGCCTACCACCCCATGCACGACCGTGGGGGTCAAACCTCCGACATCGAGCGGGCGGATCTATGGCTGGAATAAAGG
Source organism: Pyropia haitanensis (assembly GCA_008729055.1). NCBI lineage: Eukaryota > Rhodophyta > Bangiophyceae > Bangiales > Bangiaceae > Pyropia > Pyropia haitanensis. The sequence continues at coordinate 39,376 of SDUX01000046.1, forward strand.
ATGCGCGCCAATTCGGCCGCCGCATCGTGTGCAGCATCGCTGTAGACGCAAAAGTGGGCAAAAGTGGGCAAAAGTGGGCAAAAGTGGGTAGGAAGTGGGTAAGAAGTGGGCAAAAAGTGGGCAAAAAGGGGGCCAAATTAGGACACAAATGGGCAATTGGGGGCAAGAAGTTTCCAAAACTGCAAAGAAAATTGAGGCGAAAGTCGCCAGAAAGTGCTCCAACAGTGGCCACAAAGTGCGCCCCGCCACCCAAACTGTCCACTGCGCGTTCCGCTCGTCACACTGGCGTGGACGGTGTGAGGGCGGAACTTTTGTCGCCGACCGTCACACCTGATTGTCGGGACCCCCACGTGGCAAAAACCATTCCACAAAATTGACACGTGGAAACCGGCGCTCCACAAAACACTCGTTGCATCCAACGGACGCGCCAACGAACGGGTCGGCCAACCACCCCATGCACGACGGTGCGGGTGGAACGTCGGACGTCGAGCGGGCGGATGTATGGCTGGAATAAAGGATGCGAGCCAATTTGGCCGCCGGAGCGCGTGCTGCATTGCTGTACACGCGAAAGTGGGCAAAAGTGGGCAACAGTGGGCAAAAGTGGGTGAGAAGCGGCCTACCACCCCATGCACGACCGTGGGGGTCAAACCTCCGACATCGAGCGGGCGGATCTATGGCTGGAATAAAGGATGCGCGCCAATTCGGCCGCCGCATCGTGTGCAGCATCGCTGTAGACGCAAAAGTGGGCAAAAGTGGGCAAAAGTGGGCAAAAGTGGGTAGGAAGTGGGTAAGAAGTGGGCAAAAAGTGGGCAAAAAGGGGGCCAAATTAGGACACAAATGGGCAATTGGGGGCAAGAAGTTTCCAAAACTGCAAAGAAAATTGAGGCGAAAGTCGCCAGAAAGTGCTCCAACAGTGGCCACAAAGTGCGCCCCGCCACCCAAACTGTCCACTGCGCGTTCCGCTCGTCACACTGGCGTGGACGGTGTGAGGGCGGAACTTTTGTCGCCGACCGTCACACCTGATTGTCGGGACCCCCACGTGGCAAAAACCATTCCACAAAATTGACACGTGGAAACCGGCGCTCCACAAAACACTCGTTGCATCCAACGGACGCGCCAACGAACGGGTCGGCCAACCACCCCATGCACGACGGTGCGGGTGGAACGTCGGACGTCGAGCGGGCGGATGTATGGCTGGAATAAAGGATGCGAGCCAATTTGGCCGCCGGAGCGCGTGCTGCATTGCTGTACACGCGAAAGTGGGCAAAAGTGGGCAACAGTGGGCAAAAGTGGGTGAGAAGCGGCCTACCACCCCATGCACGACCGTGGGGGTCAAACCTCGACATCGAGCGGGCGGATCTATGGCTGGAATAAAGGATGCGCGCCAATTCGGCCGCCGCATCGTGTGCAGCATCGCTGTAGACGCAAAAGTGGGCAAAAGTGGGCAAAAGTGGGCAAAAGTGGGTAGGAAGTGGGTAAGAAGTGGGCAAAAAGTGGGCAAAAAGGGGGCCAAATTAGGACACAAATGGGCAATTGGGGGCAAGAAGTTTCCATAACTGCAAAGAAAATTGAGGCGAAAGTCGCCAGAAAGTGCTCCAACAGTGGCCACAAAGTGCGCCCCGCCACCCAAACTGTCCACTGCGCGTTCCGCTCGTCACACTGGCGTGGACGGTGTGAGGGCGGAACTTTTGTCGCCGACCGTCACACCTGGCTGTCGGGACCCCCACGTGGCAAAAACCATTCCACAAAATTGACACGTGGAAACCGGCGCTCCACAAAACACTCGTTGCATCCAACGGACGCGCCAACGAACGGGTCGGCCAACCACCCCATGCACGACGGTGCGGGTGGAACGTCGGACGTCGAGCGGGCGGATGTATGGCTGGAATAAAGGATGCGAGCCAATTTGGCCGCCGGAGCGCGTGCTGCATTGCTGTACACGCGAAAGTGGGCAAAAGTGGGCAACAGTGGGCAAAAGTGGGTGAGAAGCGGCCTACCACCCCATGCACGACCGTGGGGGTCAAACCTCCGACATCGAGCGGGCGGATCTATGGCTGGAATAAAGGATGCGCGCCAATTCGGCCGCCGCATCGTGTGCAGCATCGCTGTAGACGCAAAAGTGGGCAAAAGTGGGCAAAAGTGGGCAAAAGTGGGTAGGAAGTGGGTAAGAAGTGGGCAAAAAGTGGGCAAAAAGGGGGCCAAATTAGGACACAAATGGGCAATTGGGGGCAAGAAGTTTCCAAAACTGCAAAGAAAATTGAGGCGAAAGTCGCCAGAAAGTGCTCCAACAGTGGCCACAAAGTGCGCCCCGCCACCCAAACTGTCCACTGCGCGTTCCGCTCGTCACACTGGCGTGGACGGTGTGAGGGCGGAACTTTTGTCGCCGACCGTCACACCTGCTGTCGGGACCCCCACGTGGCAAAAACCATTCCACAAAATTGACACGTGGAAACCGGCGCTCCACAAAACACTCGTTGCATCCAACGGACGCGCCAACGAACGGGTCGGCCAACCACCCCATGCACGACGGTGCGGGTGGAACGTCGGACGTCGAGCGGGCGGATGTATGGCTGGAATAAAGGATGCGAGCCAATTTGGCCGCCGGAGCGCGTGCTGCATTGCTGTACACGCGAAAGTGGGCAAAAGTGGGCAACAGTGGGCAAAAGTGGGTGAGAAGCGGCCTACCACCCCATGCACGACCGTGGGGGTCAAACCTCCGACATCGAGCGGGCGGATCTATGGCTGGAATAAAGGATGCGCGCCAATTCGGCCGCCGCATCGTGTGCAGCATCGCTGTAGACGCAAAAGTGGGCAAAAGTGGGCAAAAGTGGGCAAAAGTGGGTAGGAAGTGGGTAAGAAGTGGGCAAAAAGTGGGCAAAAAGGGGGCCAAATTAGGACACAAATGGGCAATTGGGGGCAAGAAGTTTCCAAAACTGCAAAGAAAATTGAGGCGAAAGTCGCCAGAAAGTGCTCCAACAGTGGCCACAAAGTGCGCCCCGCCACCCAAACTGTCCACTGCGCGTTCCGCTCGTCACACTGGCGTGGACGGTGTGAGGGCGGAACTTTTGTCGCCGACCGTCACACCTGATTGTCGGGACCCCCACGTGGCAAAAACCATTCCACAAAATTGACACGTGGAAACCGGCGCTCCACAAAACACTCGTTGCATCCAACGGACGCGCCAACGAACGGGTCGGCCAACCACCCCATGCACGACGGTGCGGGTGGAACGTCGGACGTCGAGCGGGCGGATGTATGGCTGGAATAAAGGATGCGAGCCAATTTGGCCGCCGGAGCGCGTGCTGCATTGCTGTACACGCGAAAGTGGGCAAAAGTGGGCAACAGTGGGCAAAAGTGGGTGAGAAGCGGCCTACCACCCCATGCACGACCGTGGGGGTCAAACCTCCGACATCGAGCGGGCGGATCTATGGCTGGAATAAAGGATGCGCGCCAATTCGGCCGCCGCATCGTGTGCAGCATCGCTGTAGACGCAAAAGTGGGCAAAAGTGGGCAAAAGTGGGCAAAAGTGGGTAGGAAGTGGGTAAGAAGTGGGCAAAAAGTGGGCAAAAAGGGGGCCAAATTAGGACACAAATGGGCAATTGGGGGCAAGAAGTTTCCAAAACTGCAAAGAAAATTGAGGCGAAAGTCGCCAGAAAGTGCTCCAACAGTGGCCACAAAGTGCGCCCCGCCACCCAAACTGTCCACTGCGCGTTCCGCTCGTCACACTGGCGTGGACGGTGTGAGGGCGGAACTTTTGTCGCCGACCGTCACACCTGATGTCGGGACCCCCACGTGGCAAAAACCATTCCACAAAATTGACACGTGGAAACCGGCGCTCCACAAAACACTCGTTGCATCCAACGGACGCGCCAACGAACGGGTCGGCCAACCACCCCATGCACGACGGTGCGGGTGGAACGTCGGACGTCGAGCGGGCGGATGTATGGCTGGAATAAAGGATGCGAGCCAATTTGGCCGCCGGAGCGCGTGCTGCATTGCTGTACACGCGAAAGTGGGCAAAAGTGGGCAACAGTGGGCAAAAGTGGGTGAGAAGCGGCCTACCACCCCATGCACGACCGTGGGGGTCAAACCTCCGACATCGAGCGGGCGGATCTATGGCTGGAATAAAGGATGCGCGCCAATTCGGCCGCCGCATCGTGTGCAGCATCGCTGTAGACGCAAAAGTGGGCAAAAGTGGGCAAAAGTGGGCAAAAGTGGGTAGGAAGTGGGTAAGAAGTGGGCAAAAAGTGGGCAAAAAGGGGGCCAAATTAGGACACAAATGGGCAATTGGGGGCAAGAAGTTTCCAAAACTGCAAAGAAAATTGAGGCGAAAGTCGCCAGAAAGTGCTCCAACAGTGGCCACAAAGTGCGCCCCGCCACCCAAACTGTCCACTGCGCGTTCCGCTCGTCACACTGGCGTGGACGGTGTGAGGGCGGAACTTTTGTCGCCGACCGTCACACCTGATTGTCGGGACCCCCACGTGGCAAAAACCATTCCACAAAATTGACACGTGGAAACCGGCGCTCCACAAAACACTCGTTGCATCCAACGGACGCGCCAACGAACGGGTCGGCCAACCACCCCATGCACGACGGTGCGGGTGGAACGTCGGACGTCGAGCGGGCGGATGTATGGCTGGAATAAAGGATGCGAGCCAATTTGGCCGCCGGAGCGCGTGCTGCATTGCTGTACACGCGAAAGTGGGCAAAAGTGGGCAACAGTGGGCAAAAGTGGGTGAGAAGCGGCCTACCACCCCATGCACGACCGTGGGGGTCAAACCTCCGACATCGAGCGGGCGGATCTATGGCTGGAATAAAGGATGCGCGCCAATTCGGCCGCCGCATCGTGTGCAGCATCGCTGTAGACGCAAAAGTGGGCAAAAGTGGGCAAAAGTGGGCAAAAGTGGGTAGGAAGTGGGTAAGAAGTGGGCAAAAAGTGGGCAAAAAGGGGGCCAAATTAGGACACAAATGGGCAATTGGGGGCAAGAAGTTTCCAAAACTGCAAAGAAAATTGAGGCGAAAGTCGCCAGAAAGTGCTCCAACAGTGGCCACAAAGTGCGCCCCGCCACCCAAACTGTCCACTGCGCGTTCCGCTCGTCACACTGGCGTGGACGGTGTGAGGGCGGAACTTTTGTCGCCGACCGTCACACCTGATTGTCGGGACCCCCACGTGGCAAAAACCATTCCACAAAATTGACACGTGGAAACCGGCGCTCCACAAAACACTCGTTGCATCCAACGGACGCGCCAACGAACGGGTCGGCCAACCACCCCATGCACGACGGTGCGGGTGGAACGTCGGACGTCGAGCGGGCGGATGTATGGCTGGAATAAAGGATGCGAGCCAATTTGGCCGCCGGAGCGCGTGCTGCATTGCTGTACACGCGAAAGTGGGCAAAAGTGGGCAACAGTGGGCAAAAGTGGGTGAGAAGCGGCCTACCACCCCATGCACGACCGTGGGGGTCAAACCTTCGACATCGAGCGGGCGGATCTATGGCTGGAATAAAGGATGCGCGCCAATTCGGCCGCCGCATCGTGTGCAGCATCGCTGTAGACGCAAAAGTGGGCAAAAGTGGGCAAAAGTGGGCAAAAGTGGGTAGGAAGTGGGTAAGAAGTGGGCAAAAAGTGGGCAAAAAGGGGGCCAAATTAGGACACAAATGGGCAATTGGGGGCAAGAAGTTTCCAAAACTGCAAAGAAAATTGAGGCGAAAGTCGCCAGAAAGTGCTCCAACAGTGGCCACAAAGTGCGCCCCGCCACCCAAACTGTCCACTGCGCGTTCCGCTCGTCACACTGGCGTGGACGGTGTGAGGGCGGAACTTTTGTCGCCGACGTCACACCTGATTGTCGGGACCCCACGTGGCAAAACCATTCCACAAAATTGACACGTGAAACCGGCGCTCACAAACACTCGTTGCATCCAACGGACGCGCCAACGAACGGGTCGGCCAACCACCCCATGCACGACGGTGCGGGTGGAACGTCGGACGTCGAGCGGGCGGATGTATGGCTGGAATAAAGGATGCGAGCCAATTTGGCCGCCGGAGCGCGTGCTGCATTGCTGTACACGCGAAAGTGGGCAAAAGTGGGCAACAGTGGGCAAAAGTGGGTGAGAAGCGGCCTACCACCCCATGCACGACCGTGGGGGTCAAACCTCCGACATCGAGCGGGCGGATCTATGGCTGGAATAAAGGATGCGCGCCAATTCGGCCGCCGCATCGTGTGCAGCATCGCTGTAGACGCAAAAGTGGGCAAAAGTGGGCAAAAGTGGGCAAAAGTGGGTAGGAAGTGGGTAAGAAGTGGGCAAAAAGTGGGCAAAAAGGGGGCCAAATTAGGACACAAATGGGCAATTGGGGGCAAGAAGTTTCCAAAACTGCAAAGAAAATTGAGGCGAAAGTCGCCAGAAAGTGCTCCAACAGTGGCCACAAAGTGCGCCCCGCCACCCAAACTGTCCACTGCGCGTTCCGCTCGTCACACTGGCGTGGACGGTGTGAGGGCGGAACTTTTGTCGCCGACCGTCACACCTGATTGTCGGGACCCCCACGTGGCAAAAACCATTCCACAAAATTGACACGTGGAAACCGGCGCTCCACAAAACACTCGTTGCATCCAACGGACGCGCCAACGAACGGGTCGGCCAACCACCCCATGCACGACGGTGCGGGTGGAACGTCGGACGTCGAGCGGGCGGATGTATGGCTGGAATAAAGGATGCGAGCCAATTTGGCCGCCGGAGCGCGTGCTGCATTGCTGTACACGCGAAAGTGGGCAAAAGTGGGCAACAGTGGGCAAAAGTGGGTGAGAAGCGGCCTACCACCCCATGCACGACCGTGGGGGTCAAACCTCCGACATCGAGCGGGCGGATCTATGGCTGGAATAAAGGATGCGCGCCAATTCGGCCGCCGCATCGTGTGCAGCATCGCTGTAGACGCAAAAGTGGGCAAAAGTGGGCAAAAGTGGGCAAAAGTGGGTAGGAAGTGGGTAAGAAGTGGGCAAAAAGTGGGCAAAAAGGGGGCCAAATTAGGACACAAATGGGCAATTGGGGGCAAGAAGTTTCCAAAACTGCAAAGAAAATTGAGGCGAAAGTCGCCAGAAAGTGCTCCAACAGTGGCCACAAAGTGCGCCCCGCCACCCAAACTGTCCACTGCGCGTTCCGCTCGTCACACTGGCGTGGACGGTGTGAGGGCGGAACTTTTGTCGCCGACCGTCACACCTGATTGTCGGGACCCCCACGTGGCAAAAACCATTCCACAAAATTGACACGTGGAAACCGGCGCTCCACAAAACACTCGTTGCATCCAACGGACGCGCCAACGAACGGGTCGGCCAACCACCCCATGCACGACGGTGCGGGTGGAACGTCGGACGTCGAGCGGGCGGATGTATGGCTGGAATAAAGGATGCGAGCCAATTTGGCCGCCGGAGCGCGTGCTGCATTGCTGTACACGCGAAAGTGGGCAAAAGTGGGCAACAGTGGGCAAAAGTGGGTGAGAAGCGGCCTACCACCCCATGCACGACCGTGGGGGTCAAACCTCCGACATCGAGCGGGCGGATCTATGGCTGGAATAAAGGATGCGCGCCAATTCGGCCGCCGCATCGTGTGCAGCATCGCTGTAGACGCAAAAGTGGGCAAAAGTGGGCAAAAGTGGGCAAAAGTGGGTAGGAAGTGGGTAAGAAGTGGGCAAAAAGTGGGCAAAAAGGGGGCCAAATTAGGACACAAATGGGCAATTGGGGGCAAGAAGTTTCCAAAACTGCAAAGAAAATTGAGGCGAAAGTCGCCAGAAAGTGCTCCAACAGTGGCCACAAAGTGCGCCCCGCCACCCAAACTGTCCACTGCGCGTTCCGCTCGTCACACTGGCGTGGACGGTGTGAGGGCGGAACTTTTGTCGCCGACCGTCACACCTGATTGTCGGGACCCCCACGTGGCAAAAACCATTCCACAAAATTGACACGTGGAAACCGGCGCTCCACAAAACACTCGTTGCATCCAACGGACGCGCCAACGAACGGGTCGGCCAACCACCCCATGCACGACGGTGCGGGTGGAACGTCGGACGTCGAGCGGGCGGATGTATGGCTGGAATAAAGGATGCGAGCCAATTTGGCCGCCGGAGCGCGTGCTGCATTGCTGTACACGCGAAAGTGGGCAAAAGTGGGCAACAGTGGGCAAAAGTGGGTGAGAAGCGGCCTACCACCCCATGCACGACCGTGGGGGTCAAACCTCCGACATCGAGCGGGCGGATCTATGGCTGGAATAAAGGATGCGCGCCAATTCGGCCGCCGCATCGTGTGCAGCATCGCTGTAGACGCAAAAGTGGGCAAAAGTGGGCAAAAGTGGGCAAAAGTGGGTAGGAAGTGGGTAAGAAGTGGGCAAAAAGTGGGCAAAAAGGGGGCCAAATTAGGACACAAATGGGCAATTGGGGGCAAGAAGTTTCCAAAACTGCAAAGAAAATTGAGGCGAAAGTCGCCAGAAAGTGCTCCAACAGTGGCCACAAAGTGCGCCCCGCCACCCAAACTGTCCACTGCGCGTTCCGCTCGTCACACTGGCGTGGACGGTGTGAGGGCGGAACTTTTGTCGCCGACCGTCACACCTGATTGTCGGGACCCCCACGTGGCAAAAACCATTCCACAAAATTGACACGTGGAAACCGGCGCTCCACAAAACACTCGTTGCATCCAACGGACGCGCCAACGAACGGGTCGGCCAACCACCCCATGCACGACGGTGCGGGTGGAACGTCGGACGTCGAGCGGGCGGATGTATGGCTGGAATAAAGGATGCGAGCCAATTTGGCCGCCGGAGCGCGTGCTGCATTGCTGTACACGCGAAAGTGGGCAAAAGTGGGCAACAGTGGGCAAAAGTGGGTGAGAAGCGGCCTACCACCCCATGCACGACCGTGGGGGTCAAACCTCCGACATCGAGCGGGCGGATCTATGGCTGGAATAAAGGATGCGCGCCAATTCGGCCGCCGCATCGTGTGCAGCATCGCTGTAGACGCAAAAGTGGGCAAAAGTGGGCAAAAGTGGGCAAAAGTGGGTAGGAAGTGGGTAAGAAGTGGGCAAAAAGTGGGCAAAAAGGGGGCCAAATTAGGACACAAATGGGCAATTGGGGGCAAGAAGTTTCCAAAACTGCAAAGAAAATTGAGGCGAAAGTCGCCAGAAAGTGCTCCAACAGTGGCCACAAAGTGCGCCCCGCCACCCAAACTGTCCACTGCGCGTTCCGCTCGTCACACTGGCGTGGACGGTGTGAGGGCGGAACTTTTGTCGCCGACCGTCACACCTGATTGTCGGGACCCCCACGTGGCAAAAACCATTCCACAAAATTGACACGTGGAAACCGGCGCTCCACAAAACACTCGTTGCATCCAACGGACGCGCCAACGAACGGGTCGGCCAACCACCCCATGCACGACGGTGCGGGTGGAACGTCGGACGTCGAGCGGGCGGATGTATGGCTGGAATAAAGGATGCGAGCCAATTTGGCCGCCGGAGCGCGTGCTGCATTGCTGTACACGCGAAAGTGGGCAAAAGTGGGCAACAGTGGGCAAAAGTGGGTGAGAAGCGGCCTACCACCCCATGCACGACCGTGGGGGTCAAACCTCCGACATCGAGCGGGCGGATCTATGGCTGGAATAAAGGATGCGCGCCAATTCGGCCGCCGCATCGTGTGCAGCATCGCTGTAGACGCAAAAGTGGGCAAAAGTGGGCAAAAGTGGGCAAAAGTGGGTAGGAAGTGGGTAAGAAGTGGGCAAAAAGTGGGCAAAAAGGGGGCCAAATTAGGACACAAATGGGCAATTGGGGGCAAGAAGTTTCCAAAACTGCAAAGAAAATTGAGGCGAAAGTCGCCAGAAAGTGCTCCAACAGTGGCCACAAAGTGCGCCCCGCCACCCAAACTGTCCACTGCGCGTTCCGCTCGTCACACTGGCGTGGACGGTGTGAGGGCGGAACTTTTGTCGCCGACCGTCACACCTGATTGTCGGGACCCCCACGTGGCAAAAACCATTCCACAAAATTGACACGTGGAAACCGGCGCTCCACAAAACACTCGTTGCATCCAACGGACGCGCCAACGAACGGGTCGGCCAACCACCCCATGCACGACGGTGCGGGTGGAACGTCGGACGTCGAGCGGGCGGATGTATGGCTGGAATAAAGGATGCGAGCCAATTTGGCCGCCGGAGCGCGTGCTGCATTGCTGTACACGCGAAAGTGGGCAAAAGTGGGCAACAGTGGGCAAAAGTGGGTGAGAAGCGGCCTACCACCCCATGCACGACCGTGGGGGTCAAACCTCCGACATCGAGCGGGCGGATCTATGGCTGGAATAAAGGATGCGCGCCAATTCGGCCGCCGCATCGTGTGCAGCATCGCTGTAGACGCAAAAGTGGGCAAAAGTGGGCAAAAGTGGGCAAAAGTGGGTAGGAAGTGGGTAAGAAGTGGGCAAAAAGTGGGCAAAAAGGGGGCCAAATTAGGACACAAATGGGCAATTGGGGGCAAGAAGTTTCCAAAACTGCAAAGAAAATTGAGGCGAAAGTCGCCAGAAAGTGCTCCAACAGTGGCCACAAAGTGCGCCCCGCCACCCAAACTGTCCACTGCGCGTTCCGCTCGTCACACTGGCGTGGACGGTGTGAGGGCGGAACTTTTGTCGCCGACCGTCACACCTGATTGTCGGGACCCCCACGTGGCAAAAACCATTCCACAAAATTGACACGTGGAAACCGGCGCTCCACAAAACACTCGTTGCATCCAACGGACGCGCCAACGAACGGGTCGGCCAACCACCCCATGCACGACGGTGCGGGTGGAACGTCGGACGTCGAGCGGGCGGATGTATGGCTGGAATAAAGGATGCGAGCCAATTTGGCCGCCGGAGCGCGTGCTGCATTGCTGTACACGCGAAAGTGGGCAAAAGTGGGCAACAGTGGGCAAAAGTGGGTGAGAAGCGGCCTACCACCCCATGCACGACCGTGGGGGTCAAACCTCCGACATCGAGCGGGCGGATCTATGGCTGGAATAAAGGATGCGCGCCAATTCGGCCGCCGCATCGTGTGCAGCATCGCTGTAGACGCAAAAGTGGGCAAAAGTGGGCAAAAGTGGGCAAAAGTGGGTAGGAAGTGGGTAAGAAGTGGGCAAAAAGTGGGCAAAAAGGGGGCCAAATTAGGACACAAATGGGCAATTGGGGGCAAGAAGTTTCCAAAACTGCAAAGAAAATTGAGGCGAAAGTCGCCAGAAAGTGCTCCAACAGTGGCCACAAAGTGCGCCCCGCCACCCAAACTGTCCACTGCGCGTTCCGCTCGTCACACTGGCGTGGACGGTGTGAGGGCGGAACTTTTGTCGCCGACCGTCACACCTGATTGTCGGGACCCCCACGTGGCAAAAACCATTCCACAAAATTGACACGTGGAAACCGGCGCTCCACAAAACACTCGTTGCATCCAACGGACGCGCCAACGAACGGGTCGGCCAACCACCCCATGCACGACGGTGCGGGTGGAACGTCGGACGTCGAGCGGGCGGATGTATGGCTGGAATAAAGGATGCGAGCCAATTTGGCCGCCGGAGCGCGTGCTGCATTGCTGTACACGCGAAAGTGGGCAAAAGTGGGCAACAGTGGGCAAAAGTGGGTGAGAAGCGGCCTACCACCCCATGCACGACCGTGGGGGTCAAACCTCCGACATCGAGCGGGCGGATCTATGGCTGGAATAAAGGATGCGCGCCAATTCGGCCGCCGCATCGTGTGCAGCATCGCTGTAGACGCAAAAGTGGGCAAAAGTGGGCAAAAGTGGGCAAAAGTGGGTAGGAAGTGGGTAAGAAGTGGGCAAAAAGTGGGCAAAAAGGGGGCCAAATTAGGACACAAATGGGCAATTGGGGGCAAGAAGTTTCCAAAACTGCAAAGAAAATTGAGGCGAAAGTCGCCAGAAAGTGCTCCAACAGTGGCCACAAAGTGCGCCCCGCCACCCAAACTGTCCACTGCGCGTTCCGCTCGTCACACTGGCGTGGACGGTGTGAGGGCGGAACTTTTGTCGCCGACCGTCACACCTGATTGTCGGGACCCCCACGTGGCAAAAACCATTCCACAAAATTGACACGTGGAAACCGGCGCTCCACAAAACACTCGTTGCATCCAACGGACGCGCCAACGAACGGGTCGGCCAACCACCCCATGCACGACGGTGCGGGTGGAACGTCGGACGTCGAGCGGGCGGATGTATGGCTGGAATAAAGGATGCGAGCCAATTTGGCCGCCGGAGCGCGTGCTGCATTGCTGTACACGCGAAAGTGGGCAAAAGTGGGCAACAGTGGGCAAAAGTGGGTGAGAAGCGGCCTACCACCCCATGCACGACCGTGGGGGTCAAACCTTCGACATCGAGCGGGCGGATCTATGGCTGGAATAAAGGATGCGCGCCAATTCGGCCGCCGCATCGTGTGCAGCATCGCTGTAGACGCAAAAGTGGGCAAAAGTGGGCAAAAGTGGGCAAAAGTGGGTAGGAAGTGGGTAAGAAGTGGGCAAAAAGTGGGCAAAAAGGGGGCCAAATTAGGACACAAATGGGCAATTGGGGGCAAGAAGTTTCCAAAACTGCAAAGAAAATTGAGGCGAAAGTCGCCAGAAAGTGCTCCAACAGTGGCCACAAAGTGCGCCCCGCCACCCAAACTGTCCACTGCGCGTTCCGCTCGTCACACTGGCGTGGACGGTGTGAGGGCGGAACTTTTGTCGCCGACCGTCACACCTGATTGTCGGGACCCCCACGTGGCAAAAACCATTCCACAAAATTGACACGTGGAAACCGGCGCTCCACAAAACACTCGTTGCATCCAACGGACGCGCCAACGAACGGGTCGGCCAACCACCCCATGCACGACGGTGCGGGTGGAACGTCGGACGTCGAGCGGGCGGATGTATGGCTGGAATAAAGGATGCGAGCCAATTTGGCCGCCGGAGCGCGTGCTGCATTGCTGTACACGCGAAAGTGGGCAAAAGTGGGCAACAGTGGGCAAAAGTGGGTGAGAAGCGGCCTACCACCCCATGCACGACCGTGGGGGTCAAACCTCCGACATCGAGCGGGCGGATCTATGGCTGGAATAAAGGATGCGCGCCAATTCGGCCGCCGCATCGTGTGCAGCATCGCTGTAGACGCAAAAGTGGGCAAAAGTGGGCAAAAGTGGGCAAAAGTGGGTAGGAAGTGGGTAAGAAGTGGGCAAAAAGTGGGCAAAAAGGGGGCCAAATTAGGACACAAATGGGCAATTGGGGGCAAGAAGTTTCCAAAACTGCAAAGAAAATTGAGGCGAAAGTCGCCAGAAAGTGCTCCAACAGTGGCCACAAAGTGCGCCCCGCCACCCAAACTGTCCACTGCGCGTTCCGCTCGTCACACTGGCGTGGACGGTGTGAGGGCGGAACTTTTGTCGCCGACCGTCACACCTGATTGTCGGGACCCCCACGTGGCAAAAACCATTCCACAAAATTGACACGTGGAAACCGGCGCTCCACAAAACACTCGTTGCATCCAACGGACGCGCCAACGAACGGGTCGGCCAACCACCCCATGCACGACGGTGCGGGTGGAACGTCGGACGTCGAGCGGGCGGATGTATGGCTGGAATAAAGGATGCGAGCCAATTTGGCCGCCGGAGCGCGTGCTGCATTGCTGTACACGCGAAAGTGGGCAAAAGTGGGCAACAGTGGGCAAAAGTGGGTGAGAAGCGGCCTACCACCCCATGCACGACCGTGGGGGTCAAACCTCCGACATCGAGCGGGCGGATCTATGGCTGGAATAAAGGATGCGCGCCAATTCGGCCGCCGCATCGTGTGCAGCATCGCTGTAGACGCAAAAGTGGGCAAAAGTGGGCAAAAGTGGGCAAAAGTGGGTAGGAAGTGGGTAAGAAGTGGGCAAAAAGTGGGCAAAAAGGGGGCCAAATTAGGACACAAATGGGCAATTGGGGGCAAGAAGTTTCCAAAACTGCAAAGAAAATTGAGGCGAAAGTCGCCAGAAAGTGCTCCAACAGTGGCCACAAAGTGCGCCCCGCCACCCAAACTGTCCACTGCGCGTTCCGCTCGTCACACTGGCGTGGACGGTGTGAGGGCGGAACTTTTGTCGCCGACCGTCACACCTGATTGTCGGGACCCCCACGTGGCAAAAACCATTCCACAAAATTGACACGTGGAAACCGGCGCTCCACAAAACACTCGTTGCATCCAACGGACGCGCCAACGAACGGGTCGGCCAACCACCCCATGCACGACGGTGCGGGTGGAACGTCGGACGTCGAGCGGGCGGATGTATGGCTGGAATAAAGGATGCGAGCCAATTTGGCCGCCGGAGCGCGTGCTGCATTGCTGTACACGCGAAAGTGGGCAAAAGTGGGCAACAGTGGGCAAAAGTGGGTGAGAAGCGGCCTACCACCCCATGCACGACCGTGGGGGTCAAACCTCCGACATCGAGCGGGCGGATCTATGGCTGGAATAAAGGATGCGCGCCAATTCGGCCGCCGCATCGTGTGCAGCATCGCTGTAGACGCAAAAGTGGGCAAAAGTGGGCAAAAGTGGGCAAAAGTGGGTAGGAAGTGGGTAAGAAGTGGGCAAAAAGTGGGCAAAAAGGGGGCCAAATTAGGACACAAATGGGCAATTGGGGGCAAGAAGTTTCCAAAACTGCAAAGAAAATTGAGGCGAAAGTCGCCAGAAAGTGCTCCAACAGTGGCCACAAAGTGCGCCCCGCCACCCAAACTGTCCACTGCGCGTTCCGCTCGTCACACTGGCGTGGACGGTGTGAGGGCGGAACTTTTGTCGCCGACCGTCACACCTGATTGTCGGGACCCCCACGTGGCAAAAACCATTCCACAAAATTGACACGTGGAAACCGGCGCTCCACAAAACACTCGTTGCATCCAACGGACGCGCCAACGAACGGGTCGGCCAACCACCCCATGCACGACGGTGCGGGTGGAACGTCGGACGTCGAGCGGGCGGATGTATGGCTGGAATAAAGGATGCGAGCCAATTTGGCCGCCGGAGCGCGTGCTGCATTGCTGTACACGCGAAAGTGGGCAAAAGTGGGCAACAGTGGGCAAAAGTGGGTGAGAAGCGGCCTACCACCCCATGCACGACCGTGGGGGTCAAACCTCCGACATCGAGCGGGCGGATCTATGGCTGGAATAAAGGATGCGCGCCAATTCGGCCGCCGCATCGTGTGCAGCATCGCTGTAGACGCAAAAGTGGGCAAAAGTGGGCAAAAGTGGGCAAAAGTGGGTAGGAAGTGGGTAAGAAGTGGGCAAAAAGTGGGCAAAAAGGGGGCCAAATTAGGACACAAATGGGCAATTGGGGGCAAGAAGTTTCCAAAACTGCAAAGAAAATTGAGGCGAAAGTCGCCAGAAAGTGCTCCAACAGTGGCCACAAAGTGCGCCCCGCCACCCAAACTGTCCACTGCGCGTTCCGCTCGTCACACTGGCGTGGACGGTGTGAGGGCGGAACTTTTGTCGCCGACCGTCACACCTGATTGTCGGGACCCCCACGTGGCAAAAACCATTCCACAAAATTGACACGTGGAAACCGGCGCTCCACAAAACACTCGTTGCATCCAACGGACGCGCCAACGAACGGGTCGGCCAACCACCCCATGCACGACGGTGCGGGTGGAACGTCGGACGTCGAGCGGGCGGATGTATGGCTGGAATAAAGGATGCGAGCCAATTTGGCCGCCGGAGCGCGTGCTGCATTGCTGTACACGCGAAAGTGGGCAAAAGTGGGCAACAGTGGGCAAAAGTGGGTGAGAAGCGGCCTACCACCCCATGCACGACCGTGGGGGTCAAACCTCCGACATCGAGCGGGCGGATCTATGGCTGGAATAAAGGATGCGCGCCAATTCGGCCGCCGCATCGTGTGCAGCATCGCTGTAGACGCAAAAGTGGGCAAAAGTGGGCAAAAGTGGGCAAAAGTGGGTAGGAAGTGGGTAAGAAGTGGGCAAAAAGTGGGCAAAAAGGGGGCCAAATTAGGACACAAATGGGCAATTGGGGGCAAGAAGTTTCCAAAACTGCAAAGAAAATTGAGGCGAAAGTCGCCAGAAAGTGCTCCAACAGTGGCCACAAAGTGCGCCCCGCCACCCAAACTGTCCACTGCGCGTTCCGCTCGTCACACTGGCGTGGACGGTGTGAGGGCGGAACTTTTGTCGCCGACCGTCACACCTGATTGTCGGGACCCCCACGTGGCAAAAACCATTCCACAAAATTGACACGTGGAAACCGGCGCTCCACAAAACACTCGTTGCATCCAACGGACGCGCCAACGAACGGGTCGGCCAACCACCCCATGCACGACGGTGCGGGTGGAACGTCGGACGTCGAGCGGGCGGATGTATGGCTGGAATAAAGGATGCGAGCCAATTTGGCCGCCGGAGCGCGTGCTGCATTGCTGTACACGCGAAAGTGGGCAAAAGTGGGCAACAGTGGGCAAAAGTGGGTGAGAAGCGGCCTACCACCCCATGCACGACCGTGGGGGTCAAACCTCCGACATCGAGCGGGCGGATCTATGGCTGGAATAAAGGATGCGCGCCAATTCGGCCGCCGCATCGTGTGCAGCATCGCTGTAGACGCAAAAGTGGGCAAAAGTGGGCAAAAGTGGGCAAAAGTGGGTAGGAAGTGGGTAAGAAGTGGGCAAAAAGTGGGCAAAAAGGGGGCCAAATTAGGACACAAATGGGCAATTGGGGGCAAGAAGTTTCCAAAACTGCAAAGAAAATTGAGGCGAAAGTCGCCAGAAAGTGCTCCAACAGTGGCCACAAAGTGCGCCCCGCCACCCAAACTGTCCACTGCGCGTTCCGCTCGTCACACTGGCGTGGACGGTGTGAGGGCGGAACTTTTGTCGCCGACCGTCACACCTGATTGTCGGGACCCCCACGTGGCAAAAACCATTCCACAAAATTGACACGTGGAAACCGGCGCTCCACAAAACACTCGTTGCATCCAACGGACGCGCCAACGAACGGGTCGGCCAACCACCCCATGCACGACGGTGCGGGTGGAACGTCGGACGTCGAGCGGGCGGATGTATGGCTGGAATAAAGGATGCGAGCCAATTTGGCCGCCGGAGCGCGTGCTGCATTGCTGTACACGCGAAAGTGGGCAAAAGTGGGCAACAGTGGGCAAAAGTGGGTGAGAAGCGGCCTACCACCCCATGCACGACCGTGGGGGTCAAACCTCCGACATCGAGCGGGCGGATCTATGGCTGGAATAAAGGATGCGCGCCAATTCGGCCGCCGCATCGTGTGCAGCATCGCTGTAGACGCAAAAGTGGGCAAAAGTGGGCAAAAGTGGGCAAAAGTGGGTAGGAAGTGGGTAAGAAGTGGGCAAAAAGTGGGCAAAAAGGGGGCCAAATTAGGACACAAATGGGCAATTGGGGGCAAGAAGTTTCCAAAACTGCAAAGAAAATTGAGGCGAAAGTCGCCAGAAAGTGCTCCAACAGTGGCCACAAAGTGCGCCCCGCCACCCAAACTGTCCACTGCGCGTTCCGCTCGTCACACTGGCGTGGACGGTGTGAGGGCGGAACTTTTGTCGCCGACCGTCACACCTGATTGTCGGGACCCCCACGTGGCAAAAACCATTCCACAAAATTGACACGTGGAAACCGGCGCTCCACAAAACACTCGTTGCATCCAACGGACGCGCCAACGAACGGGTCGGCCAACCACCCCATGCACGACGGTGCGGGTGGAACGTCGGACGTCGAGCGGGCGGATGTATGGCTGGAATAAAGGATGCGAGCCAATTTGGCCGCCGGAGCGCGTGCTGCATTGCTGTACACGCGAAAGTGGGCAAAAGTGGGCAACAGTGGGCAAAAGTGGGTGAGAAGCGGCCTACCACCCCATGCACGACCGTGGGGGTCAAACCTCCGACATCGAGCGGGCGGATCTATGGCTGGAATAAAGGATGCGCGCCAATTCGGCCGCCGCATCGTGTGCAGCATCGCTGTAGACGCAAAAGTGGGCAAAAGTGGGCAAAAGTGGGCAAAAGTGGGTAGGAAGTGGGTAAGAAGTGGGCAAAAAGTGGGCAAAAAGGGGGCCAAATTAGGACACAAATGGGCAATTGGGGGCAAGAAGTTTCCAAAACTGCAAAGAAAATTGAGGCGAAAGTCGCCAGAAAGTGCTCCAACAGTGGCCACAAAGTGCGCCCCGCCACCCAAACTGTCCACTGCGCGTTCCGCTCGTCACACTGGCGTGGACGGTGTGAGGGCGGAACTTTTGTCGCCGACCGTCACACCTGATTGTCGGGACCCCCACGTGGCAAAAACCATTCCACAAAATTGACACGTGGAAACCGGCGCTCCACAAAACACTCGTTGCATCCAACGGACGCGCCAACGAACGGGTCGGCCAACCACCCCATGCACGACGGTGCGGGTGGAACGTCGGACGTCGAGCGGGCGGATGTATGGCTGGAATAAAGGATGCGAGCCAATTTGGCCGCCGGAGCGCGTGCTGCATTGCTGTACACGCGAAAGTGGGCAAAAGTGGGCAACAGTGGGCAAAAGTGGGTGAGAAGCGGCCTACCACCCCATGCACGACCGTGGGGGTCAAACCTCCGACATCGAGCGGGCGGATCTATGGCTGGAATAAAGGATGCGCGCCAATTCGGCCGCCGCATCGTGTGCAGCATCGCTGTAGACGCAAAAGTGGGCAAAAGTGGGCAAAAGTGGGCAAAAGTGGGTAGGAAGTGGGTAAGAAGTGGGCAAAAAGTGGGCAAAAAGGGGGCCAAATTAGGACACAAATGGGCAATTGGGGGCAAGAAGTTTCCAAAACTGCAAAGAAAATTGAGGCGAAAGTCGCCAG
This sequence comes from Pyropia haitanensis, assembly GCA_008729055.1. NCBI lineage: Eukaryota > Rhodophyta > Bangiophyceae > Bangiales > Bangiaceae > Pyropia > Pyropia haitanensis. Next base: position 58,180 of record SDUX01000046.1, read on the forward strand.
AAAGTGCTCCAACAGTGGCCACAAAGTGCGCCCCGCCACCCAAACTGTCCACTGCGCGTTCCGCTCGTCACACTGGCGTGGACGGTGTGAGGGCGGAACTTTTGTCGCCGACCGTCACACCTGATTGTCGGGACCCCCACGTGGCAAAAACCATTCCACAAAATTGACACGTGGAAACCGGCGCTCCACAAAACACTCGTTGCATCCAACGGACGCGCCAACGAACGGGTCGGCCAACCACCCCATGCACGACGGTGCGGGTGGAACGTCGGACGTCGAGCGGGCGGATGTATGGCTGGAATAAAGGATGCGAGCCAATTTGGCCGCCGGAGCGCGTGCTGCATTGCTGTACACGCGAAAGTGGGCAAAAGTGGGCAACAGTGGGCAAAAGTGGGTGAGAAGCGGCCTACCACCCCATGCACGACCGTGGGGGTCAAACCTCCGACATCGAGCGGGCGGATCTATGGCTGGAATAAAGGATGCGCGCCAATTCGGCCGCCGCATCGTGTGCAGCATCGCTGTAGACGCAAAAGTGGGCAAAAGTGGGCAAAAGTGGGCAAAAGTGGGTAGGAAGTGGGTAAGAAGTGGGCAAAAAGTGGGCAAAAAGGGGGCCAAATTAGGACACAAATGGGCAATTGGGGGCAAGAAGTTTCCAAAACTGCAAAGAAAATTGAGGCGAAAGTCGCCAGAAAGTGCTCCAACAGTGGCCACAAAGTGCGCCCCGCCACCCAAACTGTCCACTGCGCGTTCCGCTCGTCACACTGGCGTGGACGGTGTGAGGGCGGAACTTTTGTCGCCGACCGTCACACCTGATTGTCGGGACCCCCACGTGGCAAAAACCATTCCACAAAATTGACACGTGGAAACCGGCGCTCCACAAAACACTCGTTGCATCCAACGGACGCGCCAACGAACGGGTCGGCCAACCACCCCATGCACGACGGTGCGGGTGGAACGTCGGACGTCGAGCGGGCGGATGTATGGCTGGAATAAAGGATGCGAGCCAATTTGGCCGCCGGAGCGCGTGCTGCATTGCTGTACACGCGAAAGTGGGCAAAAGTGGGCAACAGTGGGCAAAAGTGGGTGAGAAGCGGCCTACCACCCCATGCACGACCGTGGGGGTCAAACCTCCGACATCGAGCGGGCGGATCTATGGCTGGAATAAAGGATGCGCGCCAATTCGGCCGCCGCATCGTGTGCAGCATCGCTGTAGACGCAAAAGTGGGCAAAAGTGGGCAAAAGTGGGCAAAAGTGGGTAGGAAGTGGGTAAGAAGTGGGCAAAAAGTGGGCAAAAAGGGGGCCAAATTAGGACACAAATGGGCAATTGGGGGCAAGAAGTTTCCAAAACTGCAAAGAAAATTGAGGCGAAAGTCGCCAGAAAGTGCTCCAACAGTGGCCACAAAGTGCGCCCCGCCACCCAAACTGTCCACTGCGCGTTCCGCTCGTCACACTGGCGTGGACGGTGTGAGGGCGGAACTTTTGTCGCCGACCGTCACACCTGATGTCGGGACCCCCACGTGGCAAAAACCATTCCACAAAATTGACACGTGGAAACCGGCGCTCCACAAAACACTCGTTGCATCCAACGGACGCGCCAACGAACGGGTCGGCCAACCACCCCATGCACGACGGTGCGGGTGGAACGTCGGACGTCGAGCGGGCGGATGTATGGCTGGAATAAAGGATGCGAGCCAATTTGGCCGCCGGAGCGCGTGCTGCATTGCTGTACACGCGAAAGTGGGCAAAAGTGGGCAACAGTGGGCAAAAGTGGGTGAGAAGCGGCCTACCACCCCATGCACGACCGTGGGGGTCAAACCTCCGACATCGAGCGGGCGGATCTATGGCTGGAATAAAGGATGCGCGCCAATTCGGCCGCCGCATCGTGTGCAGCATCGCTGTAGACGCAAAAGTGGGCAAAAGTGGGCAAAAGTGGGCAAAAGTGGGTAGGAAGTGGGTAAGAAGTGGGCAAAAAGTGGGCAAAAAGGGGGCCAAATTAGGACACAAATGGGCAATTGGGGGGCAGAAGTTTCCCAAAACTGCAAAGAAAATTGAGGCGAAAGTCGCCAGAAAGTGCTCCAACAGTGGCCACAAAGTGCGCCCCGCCACCCAAACTGTCCACTGCGCGTTCCGCTCGTCACACTGGCGTGGACGGTGTGAGGCGGAACTTTTGTCGCCGACCGTCACACCTGGCTGTCGGACCCCCACGTGGCAAAAACCATTCCACAAAATTGACACGTGAAACGGCGCTCCACAAAACACTCGTTGCATCCAACGACGCGCCAACGAACGGGTCGGCCAACCACCCCATGCACGACGGTGCGGGTGGAACGTCGGACGTCGAGCGGGCGGATGTATGGCTGGA
>SDUX01000046.1:65566-144732 GCA_008729055.1 Pyropia haitanensis
CTGTCCACTGCGCGTTCCGCTCGTCACACTGGCGTGGACGGTGTGAGGGCGGAACTTTTGTCGCCGACCGTCACACCTGATTGTCGGGACCCCCACGTGGCAAAAACCATTCCACAAAATTGACACGTGGAAACCGGCGCTCCACAAAACACTCGTTGCATCCAACGGACGCGCCAACGAACGGGTCGGCCAACCACCCCATGCACGACGGTGCGGGTGGAACGTCGGACGTCGAGCGGGCGGATGTATGGCTGGAATAAAGGATGCGAGCCAATTTGGCCGCCGGAGCGCGTGCTGCATTGCTGTACACGCGAAAGTGGGCAAAAGTGGGCAACAGTGGGCAAAAGTGGGTGAGAAGCGGCCTACCACCCCATGCACGACCGTGGGGGTCAAACCTTCGACATCGAGCGGGCGGATCTATGGCTGGAATAAAGGATGCGCGCCAATTCGGCCGCCGCATCGTGTGCAGCATCGCTGTAGACGCAAAAGTGGGCAAAAGTGGGCAAAAGTGGGCAAAAGTGGGTAGGAAGTGGGTAAGAAGTGGGCAAAAAGTGGGCAAAAAGGGGGCCAAATTAGGACACAAATGGGCAATTGGGGGCAAGAAGTTTCCAAAACTGCAAAGAAAATTGAGGCGAAAGTCGCCAGAAAGTGCTCCAACAGTGGCCACAAAGTGCGCCCCGCCACCCAAACTGTCCACTGCGCGTTCCGCTCGTCACACTGGCGTGGACGGTGTGAGGGCGGAACTTTTGTCGCCGACCGTCACACCTGATTGTCGGGACCCCCACGTGGCAAAAACCATTCCACAAAATTGACACGTGGAAACCGGCGCTCCACAAAACACTCGTTGCATCCAACGGACGCGCCAACGAACGGGTCGGCCAACCACCCCATGCACGACGGTGCGGGTGGAACGTCGGACGTCGAGCGGGCGGATGTATGGCTGGAATAAAGGATGCGAGCCAATTTGGCCGCCGGAGCGCGTGCTGCATTGCTGTACACGCGAAAGTGGGCAAAAGTGGGCAACAGTGGGCAAAAGTGGGTGAGAAGCGGCCTACCACCCCATGCACGACCGTGGGGGTCAAACCTCCGACATCGAGCGGGCGGATCTATGGCTGGAATAAAGGATGCGCGCCAATTCGGCCGCCGCATCGTGTGCAGCATCGCTGTAGACGCAAAAGTGGGCAAAAGTGGGCAAAAGTGGGCAAAAGTGGGTAGGAAGTGGGTAAGAAGTGGGCAAAAAGTGGGCAAAAAGGGGGCCAAATTAGGACACAAATGGGCAATTGGGGGCAAGAAGTTTCCAAAACTGCAAAGAAAATTGAGGCGAAAGTCGCCAGAAAGTGCTCCAACAGTGGCCACAAAGTGCGCCCCGCCACCCAAACTGTCCACTGCGCGTTCCGCTCGTCACACTGGCGTGGACGGTGTGAGGGCGGAACTTTTGTCGCCGACCGTCACACCTGATTGTCGGGACCCCCACGTGGCAAAAACCATTCCACAAAATTGACACGTGGAAACCGGCGCTCCACAAAACACTCGTTGCATCCAACGGACGCGCCAACGAACGGGTCGGCCAACCACCCCATGCACGACGGTGCGGGTGGAACGTCGGACGTCGAGCGGGCGGATGTATGGCTGGAATAAAGGATGCGAGCCAATTTGGCCGCCGGAGCGCGTGCTGCATTGCTGTACACGCGAAAGTGGGCAAAAGTGGGCAACAGTGGGCAAAAGTGGGTGAGAAGCGGCCTACCACCCCATGCACGACCGTGGGGGTCAAACCTCGACATCGAGCGGGCGGATCTATGGCTGGAATAAAGGATGCGCGCCAATTCGGCCGCCGCATCGTGTGCAGCATCGCTGTAGACGCAAAAGTGGGCAAAAGTGGGCAAAAGTGGGCAAAAGTGGGTAGGAAGTGGGTAAGAAGTGGGCAAAAAGTGGGCAAAAAGGGGGCCAAATTAGGACACAAATGGGCAATTGGGGGCAAGAAGTTTCCAAAACTGCAAAGAAAATTGAGGCGAAAGTCGCCAGAAAGTGCTCCAACAGTGGCCACAAAGTGCGCCCCGCCACCCAAACTGTCCACTGCGCGTTCCGCTCGTCACACTGGCGTGGACGGTGTGAGGGCGGAACTTTTGTCGCCGACCGTCACACCTGGCTGTCGGGACCCCCACGTGGCAAAAACCATTCCACAAAATTGACACGTGGAAACCGGCGCTCCACAAAACACTCGTTGCATCCAACGGACGCGCCAACGAACGGGTCGGCCAACCACCCCATGCACGACGGTGCGGGTGGAACGTCGGACGTCGAGCGGGCGGATGTATGGCTGGAATAAAGGATGCGAGCCAATTTGGCCGCCGGAGCGCGTGCTGCATTGCTGTACACGCGAAAGTGGGCAAAAGTGGGCAACAGTGGGCAAAAGTGGGTGAGAAGCGGCCTACCACCCCATGCACGACCGTGGGGGTCAAACCTTCGACATCGAGCGGGCGGATCTATGGCTGGAATAAAGGATGCGCGCCAATTCGGCCGCCGCATCGTGTGCAGCATCGCTGTAGACGCAAAAGTGGGCAAAAGTGGGCAAAAGTGGGCAAAAGTGGGTAGGAAGTGGGTAAGAAGTGGGCAAAAAGTGGGCAAAAAGGGGGCCAAATTAGGACACAAATGGGCAATTGGGGGCAAGAAGTTTCCAAAACTGCAAAGAAAATTGAGGCGAAAGTCGCCAGAAAGTGCTCCAACAGTGGCCACAAAGTGCGCCCCGCCACCCAAACTGTCCACTGCGCGTTCCGCTCGTCACACTGGCGTGGACGGTGTGAGGGCGGAACTTTTGTCGCCGACCGTCACACCTGATTGTCGGGACCCCCACGTGGCAAAAACCATTCCACAAAATTGACACGTGGAAACCGGCGCTCCACAAAACACTCGTTGCATCCAACGGACGCGCCAACGAACGGGTCGGCCAACCACCCCATGCACGACGGTGCGGGTGGAACGTCGGACGTCGAGCGGGCGGATGTATGGCTGGAATAAAGGATGCGAGCCAATTTGGCCGCCGGAGCGCGTGCTGCATTGCTGTACACGCGAAAGTGGGCAAAAGTGGGCAACAGTGGGCAAAAGTGGGTGAGAAGCGGCCTACCACCCCATGCACGACCGTGGGGGTCAAACCTCCGACATCGAGCGGGCGGATCTATGGCTGGAATAAAGGATGCGCGCCAATTCGGCCGCCGCATCGTGTGCAGCATCGCTGTAGACGCAAAAGTGGGCAAAAGTGGGCAAAAGTGGGCAAAAGTGGGTAGGAAGTGGGTAAGAAGTGGGCAAAAAGTGGGCAAAAAGGGGGCCAAATTAGGACACAAATGGGCAATTGGGGGCAAGAAGTTTCCAAAACTGCAAAGAAAATTGAGGCGAAAGTCGCCAGAAAGTGCTCCAACAGTGGCCACAAAGTGCGCCCCGCCACCCAAACTGTCCACTGCGCGTTCCGCTCGTCACACTGGCGTGGACGGTGTGAGGGCGGAACTTTTGTCGCCGACCGTCACACCTGATTGTCGGGACCCCCACGTGGCAAAAACCATTCCACAAAATTGACACGTGGAAACCGGCGCTCCACAAAACACTCGTTGCATCCAACGGACGCGCCAACGAACGGGTCGGCCAACCACCCCATGCACGACGGTGCGGGTGGAACGTCGGACGTCGAGCGGGCGGATGTATGGCTGGAATAAAGGATGCGAGCCAATTTGGCCGCCGGAGCGCGTGCTGCATTGCTGTACACGCGAAAGTGGGCAAAAGTGGGCAACAGTGGGCAAAAGTGGGTGAGAAGCGGCCTACCACCCCATGCACGACCGTGGGGGTCAAACCTCCGACATCGAGCGGGCGGATCTATGGCTGGAATAAAGGATGCGCGCCAATTCGGCCGCCGCATCGTGTGCAGCATCGCTGTAGACGCAAAAGTGGGCAAAAGTGGGCAAAAGTGGGCAAAAGTGGGTAGGAAGTGGGTAAGAAGTGGGCAAAAAGTGGGCAAAAAGGGGGCCAAATTAGGACACAAATGGGCAATTGGGGGCAAGAAGTTTCCAAAACTGCAAAGAAAATTGAGGCGAAAGTCGCCAGAAAGTGCTCCAACAGTGGCCACAAAGTGCGCCCCGCCACCCAAACTGTCCACTGCGCGTTCCGCTCGTCACACTGGCGTGGACGGTGTGAGGGCGGAACTTTTGTCGCCGACCGTCACACCTGCTGTCGGGACCCCCACGTGGCAAAAACCATTCCACAAAATTGACACGTGGAAACCGGCGCTCCACAAAACACTCGTTGCATCCAACGGACGCGCCAACGAACGGGTCGGCCAACCACCCCATGCACGACGGTGCGGGTGGAACGTCGGACGTCGAGCGGGCGGATGTATGGCTGGAATAAAGGATGCGAGCCAATTTGGCCGCCGGAGCGCGTGCTGCATTGCTGTACACGCGAAAGTGGGCAAAAGTGGGCAACAGTGGGCAAAAGTGGGTGAGAAGCGGCCTACCACCCATGCACGACCGTGGGGGTCAAACCTTCGACATCGAGCGGGCGGATCTATGGCTGGAATAAAGGATGCGCGCCAATTCGGCCGCCGCATCGTGTGCAGCATCGCTGTAGACGCAAAAGTGGGCAAAAGTGGGCAAAAGTGGGCAAAGTGGGTAGGAAGTGGGTAAGAAGTGGGCAAAAAGTGGGCAAAAAGGGGGCCAAATTAGGACACAAATGGGCAATTGGGGCAAGAAGTTTCCAAAAACTGCAAAGAAATTGAGGCGAAAGTCGCCAGAAAGTGCTCCACAGTGGCCACAAAGTGCGCCCGCCACCCAAACTGTCCACTGCGCGTTCCGCTCGTCACACTGGCGTGGACGGTGTGAGGGCGGAACTTTGTCGCCGACCGTCACACCTGGCTGTCGGGACCCCACGTGGCAAAAACCATTCCACAAAATTGACACGTGGAAACCGGCGCTCCACAAAACACTCGTTGCATCCAACGGACGCGCCAACGAACGGGTCGGCCAACCACCCCATGCACGACGGTGCGGGTGGAACGTCGGACGTGAGCGGCGGATGTATGGCTGGAATAAAGGATGCGAGCCAATTTGGCCGCCGGAGCGCGTGCTGCATTGCGTACACGCGAAAGTGGGCAAAGTGGGCACAGTGGGCAAAAGTGGGTGAGAAGCGGCCTACCACCCATGCACGACCGTGGGGTCAAACCTTCGACATCGAGCGGCGGATCTATGGCTGGAATAAAGGATGCGCGCCAATTCGGCCGCCGCATCGTGTGCAGCATCGCTGTAGACGCAAAAGTGGGCAAAAGTGGGCAAAAGTGGGCAAAAGTGGGTAGGAAGTGGGTAAGAAGTGGGCAAAAAGTGGGCAAAAAGGGGGCCAAATTAGGACACAAATGGGCAATTGGGGCAAGAAGTTTCCAAACTGCAAAGAAAATTGAGGCGAAAGTCGCCAGAAAGTGCTCCAACAGTGGCCACAAAGTGCGCCCCGCCACCCAAACTGTCCACTGCGCGTTCCGCTCGTCACACTGGCGTGGACGGTGTGAGGGCGGAACTTTTGTCGCCGACCGTCACACCTGATTGTCGGGACCCCCACGTGGCAAAAACCATTCCACAAAATTGACACGTGGAAACCGGCGCTCCACAAAACACTCGTTGCATCCAACGGACGCGCCAACGAACGGGTCGGCCAACCACCCATGCACGACGGTGCGGGTGGAACGTCGGACGTCGAGCGGGCGGATGTATGGCTGGAATAAAGGATGCGAGCCAATTTGGCCGCCGGAGCGCGTGCTGCATTGCTGTACACGCGAAAGTGGGCAAAAGTGGGCAACAGTGGGCAAAAGTGGGTGAGAAGCGCCTACCACCCCATGCACGACCGTGGGGTCAAACCTCCGACATCGAGCGGGCGGATCTATGGCTGGAATAAGGATGCGCGCCAATTCGGCCGCCGCATCGTGTGCAGCATCGCTGTAGACGCAAAAGTGGGCAAAAGTGGGCAAAAGTGGGCAAAAGTGGGTAGGAAGTGGTAAGAAGTGGGCAAAAATGGGCAAAAAGGGGCAAATTAGGACACAAATGGGCAATTGGGGGCAAGAAGTTTCCAAAACTGCAAAGAAAATTGAGGCGAAAGTCGCCAGAAAGTGCTCCAACAGTGGCCACAAAGTGCGCCCCGCCACCCAAACTGTCCACTGCGCGTTCCGCTCGTCACACTGGCGTGGACGGTGTGAGGGCGGAACTTTTGTCGCCGACCGTCACACCTGATTGTCGGACCCCCACGTGGCAAAAACCATTCCACAAAATTGACACGTGGAAACCGGCGCTCCACAAAACACTCGTTGCATCCAACGGACGCGCCAACGAACGGGTCGGCCAACCACCCCATGCACGACGGTGCGGGTGGAACGTCGGACGTCGAGCGGGCGGATGTATGGCTGGAATAAAGGATGCGAGCCAATTTGGCCGCCGGAGCGGTGCTGCATTGCTGTACACGCGAAGTGGGCAAAAGTGGGCAACAGTGGGCAAAAGTGGTGAGAAGCGGCCTACCACCCCATGCACGACCTGGGGGTCAAACCTCCGACATCGAGCGGCGGATCTATGGCTGGAATAAAGGATGCGCGCCAATTCGGCCCCGCATCGTGTGCAGCATCGCTGTAGACGCAAAAGTGGGCAAAAGTGGGCAAAAGTGGGGCAAAAGTGGGTAGGAAGTGGGTAAGAAGTGGGCAAAAAGTGGGCAAAAAGGGGGCCAAATTGGACACAAATGGGCAATTGGGGGCAAGAAGTTTCCATAAACTGCAAAGAAAATTGAGGCGAAGTCGCCAGAAAGTGCTCCAAAGTGCACAAAAGTGCGCCCCGCCACCAAACTGTCACTGCGCGTTCCGCTCGTCACACTGGCGTGGACGGTGTGAGGGCGAACTTTTGTCGCCGACCGTCACACTGCTGTCGGACCCCCACGTGGCAAAAACCATTCCACAAAATTGACACGTGGAAACCGGCGCTCCACAAAACACTCGTTGCATCCAACGGACGCGCCAACGAACGGGTCGGCCAACCACCCCATGCACGACGGTGCGGGTGGAACGTCGGACGTCGAGCGGGCGGATGTATGGCTGGAATAAAGGATGCGAGCAATTTGGCCGCCGGAGCGCGTGCTGCATTGCTGTACACGCGAAAGTGGGCAAAAGTGGGCAACAGTGGGCAAAAGTGGGTGAGAAGCGGCCTACCACCCCATGCACGACCGTGGGGGTCAAACCTCCGACATCGAGCGGGCGGATCTATGGCTGGAATAAAGGATGCGCGCCAATTCGGCCGCCGCATCGTGTGCAGCATCGCTGTAGACGCAAAAGTGGGCAAAAGTGGGCAAAAGTGGGCAAAAGTGGGTAGGAAGTGGGTAAGAAGTGGGCAAAAAGTGGGCAAAAAGGGGGCCAAATTAGGACACAAATGGGCAATTGGGGGCAAGAAGTTTCCAAAACTGCAAAGAAAATTGAGGCGAAAGTCGCCAGAAAGTGCTCCAACAGTGGCCACAAAGTGCGCCCCGCCACCCAAACTGTCCACTGCGCGTTCCGCTCGTCACACTGGCGTGGACGGTGTGAGGGCGGAACTTTTGTCGCCGACCGTCACACCTGTGTCGGGACCCCACGTGGCAAAAACCATTCCACAAAATTGACACGTGGAAACCGGCGCTCCACAAAACACTCGTTGCATCCAACGGACGCGCCAACGAACGGGTCGGCCAACCACCCCATGCACGACGGTGCGGGTGGAACGTCGGACGTCGAGCGGGCGGATGTATGGCTGGAATAAAGGATGCGAGCCAATTTGGCCGCCGGAGCGCGTGCTGCATTGCTGTACACGCGAAAGTGGGCAAAAGTGGGCAACAGTGGGCAAAAGTGGGTGAGAAGCGGCCTACCACCCCATGCACGACCGTGGGGGTCAAACCTCCGACATCGAGCGGCGGATCTATGCTGGAATAAAGGATGCGCGCCAATTCGGCCGCCGCATCGTGTGCAGCATCGCTGTAGACGCAAAAGTGGGCAAAAGTGGGCAAAAGTGGGCAAAAGTGGGTAGGAAGTGGGTAAGAAGTGGGCAAAAAGTGGGCAAAAAGGGGGCCAAATTAGGACACAAATGGGCAATTGGGGCAAGAAGTTTCCAAAACTGCAAAGAAAATTGAGGCGAAAGTCGCCAGAAAGTGCTCCAACAGTGGCCACAAAGTGCGCCCCGCCACCCAAACTGTCCACTGCGCGTTCCGCTCGTCACACTGGCGTGGACGGTGTGAGGGCGGAACTTTTGTCGCCGACCGTCACACCTGATTGTCGGGACCCCCACGTGGCAAAAACCATTCCACAAAATTGACACGTGGAAACCGGCGCTCCACAAAACACTCGTTGCATCCAACGGACGCGCCAACGAACGGGTCGGCCAACCACCCCATGCACGACGGTGCGGGTGGAACGTCGGACGTCGAGCGGGCGGATGTATGGCTGGAATAAAGGATGCGAGCCAATTTGGCCGCCGGAGCGCGTGCTGCATTGCTGTACACGCGAAAGTGGGCAAAAGTGGGCAACAGTGGGCAAAAGTGGGTGAGAAGCGGCCTACCACCCCATGCACGACCGTGGGGGTCAAACCTCCGACATCGAGCGGGCGGATCTATGGCTGGAATAAAGGATGCGCGCCAATTCGGCCGCCGCATCGTGTGCAGCATCGCTGTAGACGCAAAAGTGGGCAAAAGTGGGCAAAAGTGGGCAAAAGTGGGTAGGAAGTGGGTAAGAAGTGGGCAAAAAGTGGGCAAAAAGGGGGCCAAATTAGGACACAAATGGGCAATTGGGGCAAGAAGTTTCCAAACTGCAAAGAAAATTGAGGCGAAAGTCGCCAGAAAGTGCTCCAACAGTGGCCACAAAGTGCGCCCGCCACCCAAACTGTCCACTGCGCGTTCCGCTCGTCACACTGGCGTGGACGGTGTGAGGGCGGAACTTTTGTCGCCGACCGTCACACCTGGCTGTCGGACCCCCACGTGGCAAAAACCATTCCACAAAATTGACACGTGGAAACCGGCGCTCCACAAAACACTCGTTGCATCCAACGGACGCGCCAACGAACGGGTCGGCCAACCACCCCATGCACGACGGTGCGGGTGGAACGTCGGACGTCGAGCGGGCGGATGTATGGCTGGAATAAAGGATGCGAGCCAATTTGGCCGCCGGAGCGCGTGCTGCATTGCTGTACACGCGAAAGTGGGCAAAAGTGGGCAACAGTGGGCAAAAGTGGGTGAGAAGCGGCCTACCACCCCATGCACGACCGTGGGGGTCAAACCTCCGACATCGAGCGGGCGGATCTATGGCTGGAATAAAGGATGCGCGCCAATTCGGCCGCCGCATCGTGTGCAGCATCGCTGTAGACGCAAAAGTGGGCAAAAGTGGGCAAAAGTGGGCAAAAGTGGGTAGGAAGTGGGTAAGAAGTGGGCAAAAAGTGGGCAAAAAGGGGGCCAAATTAGGACACAAATGGGCAATTGGGGGCAAGAAGTTTCCAAACTGCAAAGAAAATTGAGGCGAAAGTCGCCAGAAAGTGCTCCAACAGTGGCCACAAAGTGCGCCCCGCCACCCAAACTGTCCACTGCGCGTTCCGCTCGTCACACTGGCGTGGACGGTGTGAGGGCGGAACTTTTGTCGCCGACCGTCACACCTGGCTGTCGGACCCCCACGTGGCAAAAACCATTCCACAAAATTGACACGTGGAAACCGGCGCTCCACAAAACACTCGTTGCATCCAACGGACGCGCCAACGAACGGGTCGGCCAACCACCCCATGCACGACGGTGCGGGTGGAACGTCGGACGTCGAGCGGGCGGATGTATGGCTGGAATAAAGGATGCGAGCCAATTTGGCCGCCGGAGCGCGTGCTGCATTGCTGTACACGCGAAAGTGGGCAAAAGTGGGGCAACAGTGGGCAAAAGTGGGTGAGAAGCGGCCTACCACCCCATGCACGACCGTGGGGGTCAAACCTCCGACATCGAGCGGGCGGATCTATGGCTGGAATAAAGGATGCGCGCCAATTCGGCCGCCGCATCGTGGTGCAGCATCGCTGTAGACGCAAAAGTGGGCAAAAGTGGGCAAAAGTGGGCAAAAGTGGGTAGGAAGTGGGTAAGAAGTGGGGCAAAAAGTGGGCAAAAAGGGGGCCAAATTAGGACACAAATGGGCAATTGGGGGCAAGAAGTTTCCAAAACTGCAAAGAAAATTGAGGCGAAAGTCGCCAGAAAGTGCTCCAACAGTGGCCACAAAGTGCGCCCCGCCACCCAAACTGTCCACTGCGCGTTCCGCTCGTCACACTGGCGTGGACGGTGTGAGGCGGAACTTTTGTCGCCGACCGTCACACCTGATTGTCGGGACCCCCACGTGGCAAAAACCATTCCACAAAATTGACACGTGGAAACCGGCGCTCCACAAAACACTCGTTGCATCCAACGGACAGCGCCAACGAACGGGTCGGCCAACCACCCCATGCACGACGGTGCGGGTGGAACGTCGGACGTCGAGCGGCGGATGTATGGCTGGAATAAAGGATGCGAGCCAATTTGGCCGCCGGAGCGCGTGCTGCATTGCTGTACACGCGAAAGTGGGCAAAAGTGGGCAACAGTGGGCAAAAGTGGTGAGAAGCGGCCTACCACCCCATGCACGACCGTGGGGGTCAAACCTCCGACATCGAGCGGGCGGATCTATGGCTGGAATAAGGATGCGCGCCAATTCGGCCGCCGCATCGTGTGCAGCATCGCTGTAGACGCAAAAGTGGGCAAAAGTGGGCAAAAGTGGGCAAAAGTGGGTAGGAAGTGGGTAAGAAGTGGGCAAAAAGTGGGCAAAAAGGGGGCCAAATTAGGACACAAATGGGCAATTGGGGGCAAGAAGTTTCCATAACTGCAAAGAAAATTGAGGCGAAAGTCGCCAGAAAGTGCTCCAACAGTGGCCACAAAGTGCGCCCGCCACCCAAACTGTCCACTGCGCGTTCCGCTCGTCACACTGGCGTGGACGGTGTGAGGGCGGGAACTTTTGTCGCCGTCACACCTGGCTGTCGGGACCCCCACGTGGCAAAAACCATTCCACAAAATTGACACGTGGAAACCGGCGCTCCACAAAACACTCGTTGCATCCAACGGACGCGCCAACGAACGGGTCGGCCAACCACCCCATGCACGACGGTGCGGGTGGAACGTCGGACGTCGAGCGGGCGGATGTATGGCTGGAATCCAAAACTGGATTGCGAAAGTCGCCAGAAAGTGCTCCAACAGTGGCAAAGTGCGCCGGTCCACTGCGCGTTCCGCTCGCACTGGCGTGGCTGTGAGGGCGGAACTTTTGTCGCCGACCGTCACACCTGGCTGTGTGGCAAAAGTGGGCAAAACAGTGGGCAAAAGTGCGGGTGGAACGTCGGACGTCGAGCGGGCGGATGTATGGCTGGAATAAAGGATGCGAGCCAACCGGAGCGCGTGCCATTGCTGTGCGAAACAAAAGTGGGCAACAGTGGGCCGCCTACCACCCCATGTGGGGGTCAAACCTCCGACATCGAGCGGGCGGATCTATGGCTGGAATAAAGGATGCGCGCCAATTCGGCCGCCGCATCGTGTGCAGCATCGCTGTAGACGCAAAAGTGGGCAAAAGTGGGCAAAAGTGGGCAAAAGTGGGTAGGAAGTGGGTAAGAAGTGGGCAAAAAGTGGGCAAAAAGGGGGCCAAATTAGGACACAAATGGGCAATTGGGGGCAAGAAGTTTCCAAAACTGCAAAGAAAATTGAGGCGAAAGTCGCCAGAAAGTGCTCCAACAGTGGCCACAAAGTGCGCCCCGCCACCCAAACTGTCCACTGCGCGTTCCGCTCGTCACACTGGCGTGGACGGTGTGGGCGGAACTTTTGTCGCCGACCGTCACACTGGCTGTCGGGACCCCACGTGGCAAAAACCATTCCACAAAATTGACACGTGGAAACCGGCGCTCCACAAAACACTCGTTGCATCCAACGGACGCGCCAACGAACGGGTCGGCCAACCACCCCATGCACGACGGTGCGGGTGGAACGTCGGACGTCGAGCGGGCGGATGTATGGCTGGAATAAAGGATGCGAGCCAATTTGGCCGCCGGAGCGCGTGCTGCATTGCTGTACACGCGAAAGTGGGCAAAAGTGGGCAACAGTGGGCAAAAGTGGGTGAGAAGCGGCCTACCCCCATGCACGACCGTGGGGGTCAAACCTCCGACATCGAGCGGGCGGATCTATGGCTGGAATAAAGGATGCGCGCCAATTCCGCATCTGTCATCGCACGCAAAAGTGGGCAAAAGTGGGCAAAAGTGGGCAAAAAGGGGGTGTGGGCAAGGGGGCAAGGACACTGGCAAGGCTTGCTTGGCCACAAAGTCGCCTGTCCACTCGTGGCACAGGGCGGAACGGTGTGCTGTCGGGACCCCCACGTGGCAAAAACCATTCCACAAAATTGACACGTGGAAACCGGCGCTCCACAAAACACTCGTTGCATCCAACGGACGCGCCAACGAACGGGTCGGCCAACCACCCCATGCACGACGGTGCGGGTGGAACGTCGGACGTCGGCGGGCGGATGTATGGCTGGAATAAAGGATGCGAGCCAATTTGGCCGCCGGAGCGCGTGCTGCATTGCTGGTACACGCGAAAGTGGGCAAAAGTGGGCAACAGTGGGCAAAAAGTGGGTGAGAAGTGGGCGGCCTACCACCCCATGCACGACCGTGGGGGTCAAACCTCCGACATCGAGCGGGCGGATCTATGGCTGGAATAAGGATGCGCGCCAATTCGGCCGCCGCATCGTGTGCAGCATCGCTGTAGACGCAAAAGTGGGCAAAGTGGGCAAAAGTGGGCAAAAGTGGGTAGGAAGTGGGTAAGTGGGAAGTGGGCCACAAAAGTGGGCAAAAACTTTTGTCGCAAACCGCACCTGGTGTCACAGACCCCCACGTGGCAAAAACCATTCCACAAAATTGACACATACACGTTGCATCCAACGGACGCGCCAAAATTGCACGAGCGAACGTCGGACGTCGAGCGGGCGGATGTATGGCCGAGCCAATTTGGCCGCCGGAGCGCGTGCTGCATTGCTGTACACGCGAAAGTGGGCAAAAGTGGGCAACAGTGGGCAAAAGTGGGTGAGAAGCGGCCTACCACCCCATGCACGACCGTGGGGGTCAAACCTCCGACATCGAGCGGGCGGATCTATGGCTGGAATAAAGGATGCGCGCCAATTCGGCCGCCGCATCGTGTGCAGCATCGCTGTAGACGCAAAAGTGGGCAAAAGTGGGCAAAAGTGGGCAAAAGTGGGTAGGAAGTGGGTAAGAAGTGGGCAAAAAGTGGGCAAAAAGGGGGCCAAATTAGGACACAAATGGGCAATTGGGGGCAAGAAGTTTCCAAACTGCAAAGAAAATTGAGGCGAAAGTCGCCAGAAAGTGCTCCAACAGTGGCCACAAAGTGCGCCCCGCCACCCAAACTGTCCACTGCGCGTTCCGCTCGTCACACTGGCGTGGACGGTGTGAGGGCGGAACTTTTGTCGCCGACCGTCACACCTCTGTCGGGACCCCCACGTGGCAAAAACCATTCCACAAAATTGACACGTGGAAACCGGCGCTCCACAAAACACTCGTTGCATCCAACGGACGCGCCAACGAACGGGTCGGCCAACCACCCCATGCACGACGGTGCGGGTGGAACGTCGGACGTCGAGCGGGCGGATGTATGGCTGGAATAAAGGATGCGAGCCAATTTGGCCGCCGGAGCGCGTGCTGCATTGCTGTACACGCGAAAGTGGGCAAAAGTGGGCAACAGTGGGCAAAAGTGGGTGAGAAGCGGCCTACCACCCCATGCACGACCGTGGGGGTCAAACCTCGACATCGAGCGGGCGGATCTATGGCTGGAATAAAGGATGCGCGCCAATTCGGCCGCCGCATCGTGTGCAGCATCGCTGTAGACGCAAAAGTGGGCAAAAGTGGGCAAAAGTGGGCAAAAGTGGGTAGGAAGTGGGTAAGAAGTGGGCAAAAAGTGGGCAAAAAGGGGGCCAAATTAGGACACAAATGGGCAATTGGGGGCAAGAAGTTTCCAAACTGCAAAGAAAATTGAGGCGAAAGTCGCCAGAAAGTGCTCCAACAGTGGCCACAAAGTGCGCCCCGCCACCCAAACTGTCCACTGCGCGTTCCGCTCGTCACACTGGCGTGGACGGTGTGAGGGCGGAACTTTTGTCGCCGACCGTCACACCTGGCTGTCGGGACCCCCACGTGGCAAAAACCATTCCACAAAATTGACACGTGGAAACCGGCGCTCCACAAAACACTCGTTGCATCCAACGGACGCGCCAACGAACGGGTCGGCCAACCACCCCATGCACGACGGTGCGGGTGGAACGTCGGACGTCGAGCGGGCGGATGTATGGCTGGAATAAAGGATGCGAGCCAATTTGGCCGCCGGAGCGCGTGCTGCATTGCTGTACACGCGAAAGTGGGCAAAAGTGGGCAACAGTGGGCAAAAGTGGGTGAGAAGCGGCCTACCACCCCATGCACGACCGTGGGGGTCAAACCTCGACATCGAGCGGGCGGATCTATGGCTGGAATAAAGGATGCGCGCCAATTCGGCCGCCGCATCGTGTGCAGCATCGCTGTAGACGCAAAAGTGGGCAAAAGTGGGCAAAAGTGGGCAAGGAAGTGGGTAAGAAGTGGGCAAAAAGTGGGCAAAAAGGGGGCCAAATTAGGACACAAATGGGCAATTGGGGGCAAGAAGTTTCCAAACTGCAAAGAAAATTGAGGCGAAAGTCGCCAGAAAGTGCTCCAACAGTGGCCACAAAGTGCGCCCCGCCACCCAAACTGTCCACTGCGCGTTCCGCTCGTCACACTGGCGTGGACGGTGTGAGGGCGGAACTTTTGTCGCCGACCGTCACACCTGATTGTCGGGACCCCCACGTGGCAAAAACCATTCCACAAAATTGACACGTGGAAACCGGCGCTCCACAAAACACTCGTTGCATCCAACGGACGCGCCAACGAACGGGTCGGCCAACCACCCCATGCACGACGGTGCGGGTGGAACGTCGGACGTCGAGCGGGCGGATGTATGGCTGGAATAAAGGATGCGAGCCAATTTGGCCGCCGGAGCGCGTGCTGCATTGCTGTACACGCGAAAGTGGGCAAAAGTGGGCAACAGTGGGCAAAAGTGGGTGAGAAGCGGCCTACCACCCCATGCACGACCGTGGGGGTCAAACCTCGACATCGAGCGGGCGGATCTATGGCTGGAATAAAGGATGCGCGCCAATTCGGCCGCCGCATCGTGTGCAGCATCGCTGTAGACGCAAAAGTGGGCAAAAGTGGGCAAAAGTGGGCAAAAGTGGGTAGGAAGTGGGTAAGAAGTGGGCAAAAAGTGGGCAAAAAGGGGGCCAAATTAGGACACAAATGGGCAATTGGGGGCAAGAAGTTTCCAAACTGCAAAGAAAATTGAGGCGAAAGTCGCCAGAAAGTGCTCCAACAGTGGCCACAAAGTGCGCCCCGCCACCCAAACTGTCCACTGCGCGTTCCGCTCGTCACACTGGCGTGGACGGTGTGAGGGCGGAACTTTTGTCGCCGACCGTCACACCTGCTGTCGGGACCCCCACGTGGCAAAAACCATTCCACAAAATTGACACGTGGAAACCGGCGCTCCACAAAACACTCGTTGCATCCAACGGACGCGCCAACGAACGGGTCGGCCAACCACCCCATGCACGACGGTGCGGGTGGAACGTCGGACGTCGAGCGGGCGGATGTATGGCTGGAATAAAGGATGCGAGCCAATTTGGCCGCCGGAGCGCGTGCTGCATTGCTGTACACGCGAAAGTGGGCAAAAGTGGGCAACAGTGGGCAAAAGTGGGTGAGAAGCGGCCTACCACCCCATGCACGACCGTGGGGGTCAAACCTCGACATCGAGCGGGCGGATCTATGGCTGGAATAAAGGATGCGCGCCAATTCGGCCGCCGCATCGTGTGCAGCATCGCTGTAGACGCAAAAGTGGGCAAAAGTGGGCAAAAGTGGGCAAAAGTGGGTAGGAAGTGGGTAAGAAGTGGGCAAAAAGTGGGCAAAAAGGGGGCCAAATTAGGACACAAATGGGCAATTGGGGGCAAGAAGTTTCCAAAACTGCAAAGAAAATTGAGGCGAAAGTCGCCAGAAAGTGCTCCAACAGTGGCCACAAAGTGCGCCCCGCCACCCAAACTGTCCACTGCGCGTTCCGCTCGTCACACTGGCGTGGACGGTGTGAGGGCGGAACTTTTGTCGCCGACCGTCACACCTGGCTGTCGGGACCCCCACGTGGCAAAAACCATTCCACAAAATTGACACGTGGAAACCGGCGCTCCACAAAACACTCGTTGCATCCAACGGACGCGCCAACGAACGGGTCGGCCAACCACCCCATGCACGACGGTGCGGGTGGAACGTCGGACGTCGAGCGGGCGGATGTATGGCTGGAATAAAGGATGCGAGCCAATTTGGCCGCCGGAGCGCGTGCTGCATTGCTGTACACGCGAAAGTGGGCAAAAGTGGGCAACAGTGGGCAAAAGTGGGTGAGAAGCGGCCTACCACCCCATGCACGACCGTGGGGGTCAAACCTCGACATCGAGCGGGCGGATCTATGGCTGGAATAAAGGATGCGCGCCAATTCGGCCGCCGCATCGTGTGCAGCATCGCTGTAGACGCAAAAGTGGGCAAAAGTGGGCAAAAGTGGGCAAAAGTGGGTAGGAAGTGGGTAAGAAGTGGGCAAAAAGTGGGCAAAAAGGGGGCCAAATTAGGACACAAATGGGCAATTGGGGGCAAGAAGTTTCCAAACTGCAAAGAAAATTGAGGCGAAAGTCGCCAGAAAGTGCTCCAACAGTGGCCACAAAGTGCGCCCCGCCACCCAAACTGTCCACTGCGCGTTCCGCTCGTCACACTGGCGTGGACGGTGTGAGGGCGGAACTTTTGTCGCCGACCGTCACACCTGGCTGTCGGGACCCCCACGTGGCAAAAACCATTCCACAAAATTGACACGTGGAAACCGGCGCTCCACAAAACACTCGTTGCATCCAACGGACGCGCCAACGAACGGGTCGGCCAACCACCCCATGCACGACGGTGCGGGTGGAACGTCGGACGTCGAGCGGGCGGATGTATGGCTGGAATAAAGGATGCGAGCCAATTTGGCCGCCGGAGCGCGTGCTGCATTGCTGTACACGCGAAAGTGGGCAAAAGTGGGCAACAGTGGGCAAAAGTGGGTGAGAAGCGGCCTACCACCCCATGCACGACCGTGGGGGTCAAACCTCCGACATCGAGCGGGCGGATCTATGGCTGGAATAAAGGATGCGCGCCAATTCGGCCGCCGCATCGTGTGCAGCATCGCTGTAGACGCAAAAGTGGGCAAAAGTGGGCAAAAGTGGGCAAAAGTGGGTAGGAAGTGGGTAAGAAGTGGGCAAAAAGTGGGCAAAAAGGGGGCCAAATTAGGACACAAATGGGCAATTGGGGGCAAGAAGTTTCCAAAACTGCAAAGAAAATTGAGGCGAAAGTCGCCAGAAAGTGCTCCAACAGTGGCCACAAAGTGCGCCCCGCCACCCAAACTGTCCACTGCGCGTTCCGCTCGTCACACTGGCGTGGACGGTGTGAGGGCGGAACTTTTGTCGCCGACCGTCACACCTGGCTGTCGGGACCCCCACGTGGCAAAAACCATTCCACAAAATTGACACGTGGAAACCGGCGCTCCACAAAACACTCGTTGCATCCAACGGACGCGCCAACGAACGGGTCGGCCAACCACCCCATGCACGACGGTGCGGGTGGAACGTCGGACGTCGAGCGGGCGGATGTATGGCTGGAATAAAGGATGCGAGCCAATTTGGCCGCCGGAGCGCGTGCTGCATTGCTGTACACGCGAAAGTGGGCAAAAGTGGGCAACAGTGGGCAAAAGTGGGTGAGAAGCGGCCTACCACCCCATGCACGACCGTGGGGGTCAAACCTCCGACATCGAGCGGGCGGATCTATGGCTGGAATAAAGGATGCGCGCCAATTCGGCCGCCGCATCGTGTGCAGCATCGCTGTAGACGCAAAAGTGGGCAAAAGTGGGCAAAAGTGGGCAAAAGTGGGTAGGAAGTGGGTAAGAAGTGGGCAAAAAGTGGGCAAAAAGGGGGCCAAATTAGGACACAAATGGGCAATTGGGGGCAAGAAGTTTCCAAAACTGCAAAGAAAATTGAGGCGAAAGTCGCCAGAAAGTGCTCCAACAGTGGCCACAAAGTGCGCCCCGCCACCCAAACTGTCCACTGCGCGTTCCGCTCGTCACACTGGCGTGGACGGTGTGAGGGCGGAACTTTTGTCGCCGACCGTCACACCTGGCTGTCGGGACCCCCACGTGGCAAAAACCATTCCACAAAATTGACACGTGGAAACCGGCGCTCCACAAAACACTCGTTGCATCCAACGGACGCGCCAACGAACGGGTCGGCCAACCACCCCATGCACGACGGTGCGGGTGGAACGTCGGACGTCGAGCGGGCGGATGTATGGCTGGAATAAAGGATGCGAGCCAATTTGGCCGCCGGAGCGCGTGCTGCATTGCTGTACACGCGAAAGTGGGCAAAAGTGGGCAACAGTGGGCAAAAGTGGGTGAGAAGCGGCCTACCACCCCATGCACGACCGTGGGGGTCAAACCTCCGACATCGAGCGGGCGGATCTATGGCTGGAATAAAGGATGCGCGCCAATTCGGCCGCCGCATCGTGTGCAGCATCGCTGTAGACGCAAAAGTGGGCAAAAGTGGGCAAAAGTGGGCAAAAGTGGGTAGGAAGTGGGTAAGAAGTGGGCAAAAAGTGGGCAAAAAGGGGGCCAAATTAGGACACAAATGGGCAATTGGGGGCAAGAAGTTTCCAAAACTGCAAAGAAAATTGAGGCGAAAGTCGCCAGAAAGTGCTCCAACAGTGGCCACAAAGTGCGCCCCGCCACCCAAACTGTCCACTGCGCGTTCCGCTCGTCACACTGGCGTGGACGGTGTGAGGGCGGAACTTTTGTCGCCGACCGTCACACCTGCTGTCGGGACCCCCACGTGGCAAAAACCATTCCACAAAATTGACACGTGGAAACCGGCGCTCCACAAAACACTCGTTGCATCCAACGGACGCGCCAACGAACGGGTCGGCCAACCACCCCATGCACGACGGTGCGGGTGGAACGTCGGACGTCGAGCGGGCGGATGTATGGCATGCGAGCCAACGGACATTGCTGTACACGCGAAAGTGGGCAAAAGTGGGCAACAGTGGGCAAGCGGGCACGACCGCGACATCGAGCGGGCGGATCTATGGCTGGGGATGCGCGCCAATTCGGCACATCCAGCATGCACGCAAAAGTGGGCGGTGCGGGTGGGCAACGTGCAAAGAAAATTGAGGCGAAAGTCGCCAGAAAGTGCAGTGGCCACAAAGTGCGGATCGTGGCCGGAACTTTTGTCGCCGACCGTCACACCTAACCCCCACGTGGCAAAAACCATTCCACAAAATTGACACGTGGAAACCGGCGCTCCACAAAACACTCGTTGCATCCAACGGACGCGCCAACGAACGGGTCGGCCAACCACCCCATGCACGACGGTGCGGGTGGAACGTCGGACGTCGAGCGGGCGGATGTATGGCTGGAATAAAGGATGCGAGCCAATTTGGCCGCCGGAGCGCGTGCTGCATTGCTGTACACGCGAAAGTGGGCAAAAGTGGGCAACAGTGGGCAAAAGTGGGTGAGAAGCGGCCTACCACCCCATGCACGACCGTGGGGGTCAAACCTCCGACATCGAGCGGGCGGATCTATGGCTGGAATAAAGGATGCGCGCCAATTCGGCCGCCGCATCGTGTGCAGCATCGCTGTAGACGCAAAAGTGGGCAAAAGTGGGCAAAAGTGGGCAAAAGTGGGTAGGAAGTGGGTAAGAAGTGGGCAAAAAGTGGGCAAAAAGGGGGCCAAATTAGGACACAAATGGGCAATTGGGGGCAAGAAGTTTCCAAAACTGCAAAGAAAATTGAGGCGAAAGTCGCCAGAAAGTGCTCCAACAGTGGCCACAAAGTGCGCCCCGCCACCCAAACTGTCCACTGCGCGTTCCGCTCGTCACACTGGCGTGGACGGTGTGAGGGCGGAACTTTTGTCGCCGACCGTCACACCTGGCTGTCCGGACCCCCACGTGGCAAAAACCATTCCACAAAATTGACACGTGGAAACCGGCGCTCCACAAAACACTCGTTGCATCCAACGGACGCGCCAACGAACGGGTCGGCCAACCACCCCATGCACGACGGTGCGGGTGGAACGTCGGACGTCGAGCGGGCGGATGTATGGCTGGAATAAAGGATGCGAGCCAATTTGGCCGCCGGAGCGCGTGCTGCATTGCTGTACACGCGAAAGTGGGCAAAAGTGGGCAACAGTGGGCAAAAGTGGGTGAGAAGCGGCCTACCACCCCATGCACGACCGTGGGGGTCAAACCTCCGACATCGAGCGGGCGGATCTATGGCTGGAATAAAGGATGCGCGCCAATTCGGCCGCCGCATCGTGTGCAGCATCGCTGTAGACGCAAAAGTGGGCAAAAGTGGGCAAAAGTGGGCAAAAGTGGGTAGGAAGTGGGTAAGAAGTGGGCAAAAAGTGGGCAAAAAGGGGGCCAAATTAGGACACAAATGGGCAATTGGGGGCAAGAAGTTTCCAAAACTGCAAAGAAAATTGAGGCGAAAGTCGCCAGAAAGTGCTCCAACAGTGGCCACAAAGTGCGCCCCGCCACCCAAACTGTCCACTGCGCGTTCCGCTCGTCACACTGGCGTGGACGGTGTGAGGGCGGAACTTTTGTCGCCGACCGTCACACCTGGCTGTCGGGACCCCCACGTGGCAAAAACCATTCCACAAAATTGACACGTGGAAACCGGCGCTCCACAAAACACTCGTTGCATCCAACGGACGCGCCAACGAACGGGTCGGCCAACCACCCCATGCACGACGGTGCGGGTGGAACGTCGGACGTCGAGCGGGCGGATGTATGGCTGGAATAAAGGATGCGAGCCAATTTGGCCGCCGGAGCGCGTGCTGCATTGCTGTACACGCGAAAGTGGGCAAAAGTGGGCAACAGTGGGCAAAAGTGGGTGAGAAGCGGCCTACCACCCCATGCACGACCGTGGGGGTCAAACCTCCGACATCGAGCGGGCGGATCTATGGCTGGAATAAAGGATGCGCGCCAATTCGGCCGCCGCATCGTGTGCAGCATCGCTGTAGACGCAAAAGTGGGCAAAAGTGGGCAAAAGTGGGCAAAAGTGGGTAGGAAGTGGGTAAGAAGTGGGCAAAAAGTGGGCAAAAAGGGGGCCAAATTAGGACACAAATGGGCAATTGGGGGCAAGAAGTTTCCAAAACTGCAAAGAAAATTGAGGCGAAAGTCGCCAGAAAGTGCTCCAACAGTGGCCACAAAGTGCGCCCCGCCACCCAAACTGTCCACTGCGGCGTTCCGCTCGTCACACTGGCGTGGACGGTGTGAGGGCGGAACTTTTGTCGCCGACCGTCACACCTGATTGTCGGGACCCCCACGTGGCAAAAACCATTCCACAAAATTGACACGTGGAAACCGGCGCTCCACAAAACACTCGTTGCATCCAACGGACGCGCCAACGAACGGGTCGGCCAACCACCCCATGCACGACGGTGCGGGTGGAACGTCGGACGTCGAGCGGGCGGATGTATGGCTGGAATAAAGGATGCGAGCCAATTTGGCCGCCGGAGCGCGTGCTGCATTGCTGTACACGCGAAAGTGGGCAAAAGTGGGCAACAGTGGGCAAAAGTGGGTGAGAAGCGGCCTACCACCCCATGCACGACCGTGGGGGTCAAACCTCCGACATCGAGCGGGCGGATCTATGGCTGGAATAAAGGATGCGCGCCAATTCGGCCGCCGCATCGTGTGCAGCATCGCTGTAGACGCAAAAGTGGGCAAAAGTGGGCAAAAGTGGGCAAAAGTGGGTAGGAAGTGGGTAAGAAGTGGGCAAAAAGTGGGCAAAAAGGGGGCCAAATTAGGACACAAATGGGCAATTGGGGGCAAGAAGTTTCCAAACTGCAAAGAAAATTGAGGCGAAAGTCGCCAGAAAGTGCTCCAACAGTGGCCACAAAGTGCGCCCCGCCACCCAAACTGTCCACTGCGCGTTCCGCTCGTCACACTGGCGTGGACGGTGTGAGGGCGGAACTTTTGTCGCCGACCGTCACACCTGATTGTCGGGACCCCCACGTGGCAAAAACCATTCCACAAAATTGACACGTGGAAACCGGCGCTCCACAAAACACTCGTTGCATCCAACGGACGCGCCAACGAACGGGTCGGCCAACCACCCCATGCACGACGGTGCGGGTGGAACGTCGGACGTCGAGCGGGCGGATGTATGGCTGGAATAAAGGATGCGAGCCAATTTGGCCGCCGGAGCGCGTGCTGCATTGCTGTACACGCGAAAGTGGGCAAAAGTGGGCAACAGTGGGCAAAAGTGGGTGAGAAGCGGCCTACCACCCCATGCACGACCGTGGGGGTCAAACCTCCGACATCGAGCGGGCGGATCTATGGCTGGAATAAAGGATGCGCGCCAATTCGGCCGCCGCATCGTGTGCAGCATCGCTGTAGACGCAAAAGTGGGCAAAAGTGGGCAAAAGTGGGCAAAAGTGGGTAGGAAGTGGGTAAGAAGTGGGCAAAAAGTGGGCAAAAAGGGGGCCAAATTAGGACACAAATGGGCAATTGGGGGCAAGAAGTTTCCAAACTGCAAAGAAAATTGAGGCGAAAGTCGCCAGAAAGTGCTCCAACAGTGGCCACAAAGTGCGCCCCGCCACCCAAACTGTCCACTGCGCGTTCCGCTCGTCACACTGGCGTGGACGGTGTGAGGGCGGAACTTTTGTCGCCGACCGTCACACCTGGCTGTCCGGACCCCCACGTGGCAAAAACCATTCCACAAAAATTGACACGTGGAAACCGGCGCTCCACAAAACACTCGTTGCATCCAACGGACGCGCCAACGAACGGGTCGGCCAACCACCCCATGCACGACGGTGCGGGTGGAACGTCGGACGTCGAGCGGGCGGATGTATGGCTGGAATAAAGGATGCGAGCCAATTTGGCCGCCGGAGCGCGTGCTGCATTGCTGTACACGCGAAAGTGGGCAAAAGTGGGCAACAGTGGGCAAAAGTGGGTGAGAAGCGGCCTACCACCCCATGCACGACCGTGGGGGTCAAACCTCCGACATCGAGCGGGCGGATCTATGGCTGGAATAAAGGATGCGCGCCAATTCGGCCGCCGCATCGTGTGCAGCATCGCTGTAGACGCAAAAGTGGGCAAAAGTGGGCAAAAGTGGGCAAAAGTGGGTAGGAAGTGGGTAAGAAGTGGGCAAAAAGTGGGCAAAAAGGGGGCCAAATTAGGACACAAATGGGCAATTGGGGGCAAGAAGTTTCCAAAACTGCAAAGAAAATTGAGGCGAAAGTCGCCAGAAAGTGCTCCAACAGTGGCCACAAAGTGCGCCCCGCCACCCAAACTGTCCACTGCGCGTTCCGCTCGTCACACTGGCGTGGACGGTGTGAGGGCGGAACTTTTGTCGCCGACCGTCACACCTGGCTGTCCGGACCCCCACGTGGCAAAAACCATTCCACAAAATTGACACGTGGAAACCGGCGCTCCACAAAACACTCGTTGCATCCAACGGACGCGCCAACGAACGGGTCGGCCAACCACCCCATGCACGACGGTGCGGGTGGAACGTCGGACGTCGAGCGGGCGGATGTATGGCTGGAATAAAGGATGCGAGCCAATTTGGCCGCCGGAGCGCGTGCTGCATTGCTGTACACGCGAAAGTGGGCAAAAGTGGGCAACAGTGGGCAAAAGTGGGTGAGAAGCGGCCTACCACCCCATGCACGACCGTGGGGGTCAAACCTCCGACATCGAGCGGGCGGATCTATGGCTGGAATAAAGGATGCGCGCCAATTCGGCCGCCGCATCGTGTGCAGCATCGCTGTAGACGCAAAAGTGGGCAAAAGTGGGCAAAAGTGGGCAAAAGTGGGTAGGAAGTGGGTAAGAAGTGGGCAAAAAGTGGGCAAAAAGGGGGCCAAATTAGGACACAAATGGGCAATTGGGGGCAAGAAGTTTCCAAAACTGCAAAGAAAATTGAGGCGAAAGTCGCCAGAAAGTGCTCCAACAGTGGCCACAAAGTGCGCCCCGCCACCCAAACTGTCCACTGCGCGTTCCGCTCGTCACACTGGCGTGGACGGTGTGAGGGCGGAACTTTTGTCGCCGACCGTCACACCTGGCTGTCGGACCCCCACGTGGCAAAAACCATTCCACAAAATTGACACGTGGAAACCGGCGCTCCACAAAACACTCGTTGCATCCAACGGACGCGCCAACGAACGGGTCGGCCAACCACCCCATGCACGACGGTGCGGGTGGAACGTCGGACGTCGAGCGGGCGGATGTATGGCTGGAATAAAGGATGCGAGCCAATTTGGCCGCCGGAGCGCGTGCTGCATTGCTGTACACGCGAAAGTGGGCAAAAGTGGGCAACAGTGGGCAAAAGTGGGTGAGAAGCGGCCTACCACCCCATGCACGACCGTGGGGGTCAAACCTCCGACATCGAGCGGGCGGATCTATGGCTGGAATAAAGGATGCGCGCCAATTCGGCCGCCGCATCGTGTGCAGCATCGCTGTAGACGCAAAAGTGGGCAAAAGTGGGCAAAAGTGGGCAAAAGTGGGTAGGAAGTGGGTAAGAAGTGGGCAAAAAGTGGGCAAAAAGGGGGCCAAATTAGGACACAAATGGGCAATTGGGGGCAAGAAGTTTCCAAAACTGCAAAGAAAATTGAGGCGAAAGTCGCCAGAAAGTGCTCCAACAGTGGCCACAAAGTGCGCCCCGCCACCCAAACTGTCCACTGCGCGTTCCGCTCGTCACACTGGCGTGGACGGTGTGAGGGCGGAACTTTTGTCGCCGACCGTCACACCTGGCTGTCGGACCCCCACGTGGCAAAAACCATTCCACAAAATTGACACGTGGAAACCGGCGCTCCACAAAACACTCGTTGCATCCAACGGACGCGCCAACGAACGGGTCGGCCAACCACCCCATGCACGACGGTGCGGGTGGAACGTCGGACGTCGAGCGGGCGGATGTATGGCTGGAATAAAGGATGCGAGCCAATTTGGCCGCCGGAGCGCGTGCTGCATTGCTGTACACGCGAAAGTGGGCAAAAGTGGGCAACAGTGGGCAAAAGTGGGTGAGAAGCGGCCTACCACCCCATGCACGACCGTGGGGGTCAAACCTCCGACATCGAGCGGGCGGATCTATGGCTGGAATAAAGGATGCGCGCCAATTCGGCCGCCGCATCGTGTGCAGCATCGCTGTAGACGCAAAAGTGGGCAAAAGTGGGCAAAAGTGGGCAAAAGTGGGTAGGAAGTGGGTAAGAAGTGGGCAAAAAGTGGGCAAAAAGGGGGCCAAATTAGGACACAAATGGGCAATTGGGGGCAAGAAGTTTCCAAAACTGCAAAGAAAATTGAGGCGAAAGTCGCCAGAAAGTGCTCCAACAGTGGCCACAAAGTGCGCCCCGCCACCCAAACTGTCCACTGCGCGTTCCGCTCGTCACACTGGCGTGGACGGTGTGAGGGCGGAACTTTTGTCGCCGACCGTCACACCTGGCTGTCGGGACCCCCACGTGGCAAAAACCATTCCACAAAATTGACACGTGGAAACCGGCGCTCCACAAAACACTCGTTGCATCCAACGGACGCGCCAACGAACGGGTCGGCCAACCACCCCATGCACGACGGTGCGGGTGGAACGTCGGACGTCGAGCGGGCGGATGTATGGCTGGAATAAAGGATGCGAGCCAATTTGGCCGCCGGAGCGCGTGCTGCATTGCTGTACACGCGAAAGTGGGCAAAAGTGGGCAACAGTGGGCAAAAGTGGGTGAGAAGCGGCCTACCACCCCATGCACGACCGTGGGGGTCAAACCTCCGACATCGAGCGGGCGGATCTATGGCTGGAATAAAGGATGCGCGCCAATTCGGCCGCCGCATCGTGTGCAGCATCGCTGTAGACGCAAAAGTGGGCAAAAGTGGGCAAAAGTGGGCAAAAGTGGGTAGGAAGTGGGTAAGAAGTGGGCAAAAAGTGGGCAAAAAGGGGGCCAAATTAGGACACAAATGGGCAATTGGGGGCAAGAAGTTTCCATAACTGCAAAGAAAATTGAGGCGAAAGTCGCCAGAAAGTGCTCCAACAGTGGCCACAAAGTGCGCCCCGCCACCCAAACTGTCCACTGCGCGTTCCGCTCGTCACACTGGCGTGGACGGTGTGAGGGCGGAACTTTTGTCGCCGACCGTCACACCTGGCTGTCGGGACCCCCACGTGGCAAAAACCATTCCACAAAATTGACACGTGGAAACCGGCGCTCCACAAAACACTCGTTGCATCCAACGGACGCGCCAACGAACGGGTCGGCCAACCACCCCATGCACGACGGTGCGGGTGGAACGTCGGACGTCGAGCGGGCGGATGTATGGCTGGAATAAAGGATGCGAGCCAATTTGGCCGCCGGAGCGCGTGCTGCATTGCTGTACACGCGAAAGTGGGCAAAAGTGGGCAACAGTGGGCAAAAGTGGGTGAGAAGCGGCCTACCACCCCATGCACGACCGTGGGGGTCAAACCTCCGACATCGAGCGGGCGGATCTATGGCTGGAATAAAGGATGCGCGCCAATTCGGCCGCCGCATCGTGTGCAGCATCGCTGTAGACGCAAAAGTGGGCAAAAGTGGGCAAAAGTGGGCAAAAGTGGGTAGGAAGTGGGTAAGAAGTGGGCAAAAAGTGGGCAAAAAGGGGGCCAAATTAGGACACAAATGGGCAATTGGGGGCAAGAAGTTTCCAAAACTGCAAAGAAAATTGAGGCGAAAGTCGCCAGAAAGTGCTCCAACAGTGGCCACAAAGTGCGCCCCGCCACCCAAACTGTCCACTGCGCGTTCCGCTCGTCACACTGGCGTGGACGGTGTGAGGGCGGAACTTTTGTCGCCGACCGTCACACCTGGCTGTCGGGACCCCCACGTGGCAAAAACCATTCCACAAAATTGACACGTGGAAACCGGCGCTCCACAAAACACTCGTTGCATCCAACGGACGCGCCAACGAACGGGTCGGCCAACCACCCCATGCACGACGGTGCGGGTGGAACGTCGGACGTCGAGCGGGCGGATGTATGGCTGGAATAAAGGATGCGAGCCAATTTGGCCGCCGGAGCGCGTGCTGCATTGCTGTACACGCGAAAGTGGGCAAAAGTGGGCAACAGTGGGCAAAAGTGGGTGAGAAGCGGCCTACCACCCCATGCACGACCGTGGGGGTCAAACCTCGACATCGAGCGGGCGGATCTATGGCTGGAATAAAGGATGCGCGCCAATTCGGCCGCCGCATCGTGTGCAGCATCGCTGTAGACGCAAAAGTGGGCAAAAGTGGGCAAAAGTGGGCAAAAGTGGGTAGGAAGTGGGTAAGAAGTGGGCAAAAAGTGGGCAAAAAGGGGGCCAAATTAGGACACAAATGGGCAATTGGGGGCAAGAAGTTTCCAAAACTGCAAAGAAAATTGAGGCGAAAGTCGCCAGAAAGTGCTCCAACAGTGGCCACAAAGTGCGCCCCGCCACCCAAACTGTCCACTGCGCGTTCCGCTCGTCACACTGGCGTGGACGGTGTGAGGGCGGAACTTTTGTCGCCGACCGTCACACCTGGCTGTCGGACCCCCACGTGGCAAAAACCATTCCACAAAATTGACACGTGGAAACCGGCGCTCCACAAAACACTCGTTGCATCCAACGGACGCGCCAACGAACGGGTCGGCCAACCACCCCATGCACGACGGTGCGGGTGGAACGTCGGACGTCGAGCGGGCGGATGTATGGCTGGAATAAAGGATGCGAGCCAATTTGGCCGCCGGAGCGCGTGCTGCATTGCTGTACACGCGAAAGTGGGCAAAAGTGGGCAACAGTGGGCAAAAGTGGGTGAGAAGCGGCCTACCACCCCATGCACGACCGTGGGGGTCAAACCTCCGACATCGAGCGGGCGGATCTATGGCTGGAATAAGGATGCGCGCCAATTCGGCCGCCGCATCGTGTGCAGCATCGCTGTAGACGCAAAAGTGGGCAAAAGTGGGCAAAAGTGGGCAAAAGTGGGTAGGAAGTGGGTAAGAAGTGGGCAAAAAGTGGGCAAAAAGGGGGCCAAATTAGGACACAAATGGGCAATTGGGGGCAAGAAGTTTCCAAAACTGCAAAGAAAATTGAGGCGAAAGTCGCCAGAAAGTGCTCCAACAGTGGCCACAAAGTGCGCCCCGCCACCCAAACTGTCCACTGCGCGTTCCGCTCGTCACACTGGCGTGGACGGTGTGAGGGCGGGAACTTTGCACCGACCGTCACACCTGGCTGTCGGGACCCCCACGTGGCAAAAACCATTCCACAAAATTGACACGTGGAAACCGGCGCTCCACAAAACACTCGTTGCATCCAACGGACGCGCCAACGAACGGGTCGGCCAACCACCCCATGCACGACGGTGCGGGTGGAACGTCGGACGTCGAGCGGGCGGATGTATGGCTGGAATAAAGGATGCGAGCCAATTTGGCCGCCGGAGCGCGTGCTGCATTGCTGTACACGCGAAAGTGGGCAAAAGTGGGCAACAGTGGGCAAAAGTGGGTGAGAAGCGGCCTACCACCCCATGCACGACCGTGGGGGTCAAACCTCCGACATCGAGCGGGCGGATCTATGGCTGGAATAAAGGATGCGCGCCAATTCGGCCGCCGCATCGTGTGCAGCATCGCTGTAGACGCAAAAGTGGGCAAAAGTGGGCAAAAGTGGGCAAAAGTGGGTAGGAAGTGGGTAAGAAGTGGGCAAAAAGTGGGCAAAAAGGGGGCCAAATTAGGACACAAATGGGCAATTGGGGGCAAGAAGTTTCCAAAACTGCAAAGAAAATTGAGGCGAAAGTCGCCAGAAAGTGCTCCAACAGTGGCCACAAAGTGCGCCCCGCCACCCAAACTGTCCACTGCGCGTTCCGCTCGTCACACTGGCGTGGACGGTGTGAGGGCGGAACTTTGTCTTGTCGCCGGACCGTCACACCTGATTGTCGGGACCCCCACGTGGCAAAACCATTCCACAAAATTGACACGTGGAAACCGGCGCTCCACAAAACACTCGTTGCATCCAACGGACGCGCCAACGAACGGGTCGGCCAACCACCCCATGCACGACGGTGCGGGTGGAACGTCGGACGTCGAGCGGGCGGATGTATGGCTGGAATAAAGGAGCGAGCCAATTTGGCCGCCGGAGCGCGTGCTGCATTGCTGTACACGCGAAAGTGGGCAAAAGTGGGCAACAGTGGGCAAAAGTGGGTGAGAAGCGGCCTACCACCCCATGCACGACCGTGGGGGTCAAACCTCCGACATCGAGCGGGCGGATCTATGGCTGGAATAAAGGATGCGCGCCAATTCGGCCGCCGCATCGTGTGCAGCATCGCTGTAGACGCAAAAGTGGGCAAAAGTGGGCAAAAGTGGGCAAAAGTGGGTAGGAAGTGGGTAAGAAGTGGGCAAAAAGTGGGCAAAAAGGGGGCCAAATTAGGACACAAATGGGCAATTGGGGGCAAGAAGTTTCCAAAACTGCAAAGAAAATTGAGGCGAAAGTCGCCAGAAAGTGCTCCAACAGTGGCCACAAAGTGCGCCCCGCCACCCAAACTGTCCACTGCGCGTTCCGCTCGTCACACTGGCGTGGACGGTGTGAGGGCGGAACTTTTGTCGCCGACCGTCACACCTGCTGTCGGGACCCCCACGTGGCAAAAACCATTCCACAAAATTGACACGTGGAAACCGGCGCTCCACAAAACACTCGTTGCATCCAACGGACGCGCCAACGAACGGGTCGGCCAACCACCCCATGCACGACGGTGCGGGTGGAACGTCGGACGTCGAGCGGGCGGATGTATGGCTGGAATAAAGGATGCGAGCCAATTTGGCCGCCGGAGCGCGTGCTGCATTGCTGTACACGCGAAAGTGGGCAAAAGTGGGCAACAGTGGGCAAAAGTGGGTGAGAAGCGGCCTACCACCCCATGCACGACCGTGGGGGTCAAACCTTCGACATCGAGCGGGCGGATCTATGGCTGGAATAAAGGATGCGCGCCAATTCGGCCGCCGCATCGTGTGCAGCATCGCTGTAGACGCAAAAGTGGGCAAAAGTGGGCAAAAGTGGGCAAAAGTGGGTAGGAAGTGGGTAAGAAGTGGGCAAAAAGTGGGCAAAAAGGGGGCCAAATTAGGACACAAATGGGCAATTGGGGGCAAGAAGTTTCCAAAACTGCAAAGAAAATTGAGGCGAAAGTCGCCAGAAAGTGCTCCAACAGTGGCCACAAAGTGCGCCCCGCCACCCAAACTGTCCACTGCGCGTTCCGCTCGTCACACTGGCGTGGACGGTGTGAGGGCGGAACTTTTGTCGCCGACCGTCACACCTGATGTCGGGACCCCCACGTGGCAAAAACCATTCCACAAAATTGACACGTGGAAACCGGCGCTCCACAAAACACTCGTTGCATCCAACGGACGCGCCAACGAACGGGTCGGCCAACCACCCCATGCACGACGGTGCGGGTGGAACGTCGGACGTCGAGCGGGCGGATGTATGGCTGGAATAAAGGATGCGAGCCAATTTGGCCGCCGGAGCGCGTGCTGCATTGCTGTACACGCGAAAGTGGGCAAAAGTGGGCAACAGTGGGCAAAAGTGGGTGAGAAGCGGCCTACCACCCCATGCACGACCGTGGGGGTCAAACCTCCGACATCGAGCGGGCGGATCTATGGCTGGAATAAAGGATGCGCGCCAATTCGGCCGCCGCATCGTGTGCAGCATCGCTGTAGACGCAAAAGTGGGCAAAAGTGGGCAAAAGTGGGCAAAAGTGGGTAGGAAGTGGGTAAGAAGTGGGCAAAAAGTGGGCAAAAAGGGGGCCAAATTAGGACACAAATGGGCAATTGGGGGCAAGAAGTTTCCAAAACTGCAAAGAAAATTGAGGCGAAAGTCGCCAGAAAGTGCTCCAACAGTGGCCACAAAGTGCGCCCCGCCACCCAAACTGTCCACTGCGCGTTCCGCTCGTCACACTGGCGTGGACGGTGTGAGGGCGGAACTTTTGTCGCCGACCGTCACACCTGGTTGTCGGGACCCCCACGTGGCAAAAACCATTCCACAAAATTGACACGTGGAAACCGGCGCTCCACAAAACACTCGTTGCATCCAACGGACGCGCCAACGAACGGGTCGGCCAACCACCCCATGCACGACGGTGCGGGTGGAACGTCGGACGTCGAGCGGGCGGATGTATGGCTGGAATAAAGGATGCGAGCCAATTTGGCCGCCGGAGCGCGTGCTGCATTGCTGTACACGCGAAAGTGGGCAAAAGTGGGCAACAGTGGGCAAAAGTGGGTGAGAAGCGGCCTACCACCCCATGCACGACCGTGGGGGTCAAACCTCCGACATCGAGCGGGCGGATCTATGGCTGGAATAAAGGATGCGCGCCAATTCGGCCGCCGCATCGTGTGCAGCATCGCTGTAGACGCAAAAGTGGGCAAAAGTGGGCAAAAGTGGGCAAAAGTGGGTAGGAAGTGGGTAAGAAGTGGGCAAAAAGTGGGCAAAAAGGGGGCCAAATTAGGACACAAATGGGCAATTGGGGGCAAGAAGTTTCCAAAACTGCAAAGAAAATTGAGGCGAAAGTCGCCAGAAAGTGCTCCAACAGTGGCCACAAAGTGCGCCCCGCCACCCAAACTGTCCACTGCGCGTTCCGCTCGTCACACTGGCGTGGACGGTGTGAGGGCGGAACTTTTGTCGCCGACCGTCACACCTGGCTGTCGGGACCCCCACGTGGCAAAAACCATTCCACAAAATTGACACGTGGAAACCGGCGCTCCACAAAACACTCGTTGCATCCAACGGACGCGCCAACGAACGGGTCGGCCAACCACCCCATGCACGACGGTGCGGGTGGAACGTCGGACGTCGAGCGGGCGGATGTATGGCTGGAATAAAGGATGCGAGCCAATTTGGCCGCCGGAGCGCGTGCTGCATTGCTGTACACGCGAAAGTGGGCAAAAGTGGGCAACAGTGGGCAAAAGTGGGTGAGAAGCGGCCTACCACCCCATGCACGACCGTGGGGGTCAAACCTCCGACATCGAGCGGGCGGATCTATGGCTGGAATAAAGGATGCGCGCCAATTCGGCCGCCGCATCGTGTGCAGCATCGCTGTAGACGCAAAAGTGGGCAAAAGTGGGCAAAAGTGGGCAAAAGTGGGTAGGAAGTGGGTAAGAAGTGGGCAAAAAGTGGGCAAAAAGGGGGCCAAATTAGGACACAAATGGGCAATTGGGGGCAAGAAGTTTCCAAAACTGCAAAGAAAATTGAGGCGAAAGTCGCCAGAAAGTGCTCCAACAGTGGCCACAAAGTGCGCCCCGCCACCCAAACTGTCCACTGCGCGTTCCGCTCGTCACACTGGCGTGGACGGTGTGAGGGCGGAACTTTTGTCGCCGACCGTCACACCTGATTGTCGGGACCCCCACGTGGCAAAAACCATTCCACAAAATTGACACGTGGAAACCGGCGCTCCACAAAACACTCGTTGCATCCAACGGACGCGCCAACGAACGGGTCGGCCAACCACCCCATGCACGACGGTGCGGGTGGAACGTCGGACGTCGAGCGGGCGGATGTATGGCTGGAATAAAGGATGCGAGCCAATTTGGCCGCCGGAGCGCGTGCTGCATTGCTGTACACGCGAAAGTGGGCAAAAGTGGGCAACAGTGGGCAAAAGTGGGTGAGAAGCGGCCTACCACCCCATGCACGACCGTGGGGGTCAAACCTCCGACATCGAGCGGGCGGATCTATGGCTGGAATAAAGGATGCGCGCCAATTCGGCCGCCGCATCGTGTGCAGCATCGCTGTAGACGCAAAAGTGGGCAAAAGTGGGCAAAAGTGGGCAAAAGTGGGTAGGAAGTGGGTAAGAAGTGGGCAAAAAGTGGGCAAAAAGGGGGCCAAATTAGGACACAAATGGGCAATTGGGGGCAAGAAGTTTCCAAAACTGCAAAGAAAATTGAGGCGAAAGTCGCCAGAAAGTGCTCCAACAGTGGCCACAAAGTGCGCCCCGCCACCCAAACTGTCCACTGCGCGTTCCGCTCGTCACACTGGCGTGGACGGTGTGAGGGCGGAACTTTTGTCGCCGACCGTCACACCTGATTGTCGGGACCCCCACGTGGCAAAAACCATTCCACAAAATTGACACGTGGAAACCGGCGCTCCACAAAACACTCGTTGCATCCAACGGACGCGCCAACGAACGGGTCGGCCAACCACCCCATGCACGACGGTGCGGGTGGAACGTCGGACGTCGAGCGGGCGGATGTATGGCTGGAATAAAGGATGCGAGCCAATTTGGCCGCCGGAGCGCGTGCTGCATTGCTGTACACGCGAAAGTGGGCAAAAGTGGGCAACAGTGGGCAAAAGTGGGTGAGAAGCGGCCTACCACCCCATGCACGACCGTGGGGGTCAAACCTCCGACATCGAGCGGGCGGATCTATGGCTGGAATAAAGGATGCGCGCCAATTCGGCCGCCGCATCGTGTGCAGCATCGCTGTAGACGCAAAAGTGGGCAAAAGTGGGCAAAAGTGGGCAAAAGTGGGTAGGAAGTGGGTAAGAAGTGGGCAAAAAGTGGGCAAAAAGGGGGCCAAATTAGGACACAAATGGGCAATTGGGGGCAAGAAGTTTCCAAAACTGCAAAGAAAATTGAGGCGAAAGTCGCCAGAAAGTGCTCCAACAGTGGCCACAAAGTGCGCCCCGCCACCCAAACTGTCCACTGCGCGTTCCGCTCGTCACACTGGCGTGGACGGTGTGAGGGCGGAACTTTTGTCGCCGACCGTCACACCTGGCTGTCGGGACCCCCACGTGGCAAAAACCATTCCACAAAATTGACACGTGGAAACCGGCGCTCCACAAAACACTCGTTGCATCCAACGGACGCGCCAACGAACGGGTCGGCCAACCACCCCATGCACGACGGTGCGGGTGGAACGTCGGACGTCGAGCGGGCGGATGTATGGCTGGAATAAAGGATGCGAGCCAATTTGGCCGCCGGAGCGCGTGCTGCATTGCTGTACACGCGAAAGTGGGCAAAAGTGGGCAACAGTGGGCAAAAGTGGGTGAGAAGCGGCCTACCACCCCATGCACGACCGTGGGGGTCAAACCTCCGACATCGAGCGGGCGGATCTATGGCTGGAATAAAGGATGCGCGCCAATTCGGCCGCCGCATCGTGTGCAGCATCGCTGTAGACGCAAAAGTGGGCAAAAGTGGGCAAAAGTGGGCAAAAGTGGGTAGGAAGTGGGTAAGAAGTGGGCAAAAAGTGGGCAAAAAGGGGGCCAAATTAGGACACAAATGGGCAATTGGGGGCAAGAAGTTTCCAAAACTGCAAAGAAAATTGAGGCGAAAGTCGCCAGAAAGTGCTCCAACAGTGGCCACAAAGTGCGCCCCGCCACCCAAACTGTCCACTGCGCGTTCCGCTCGTCACACTGGCGTGGACGGTGTGAGGGCGGAACTTTTGTCGCCGACCGTCACACCTGGCTGTCCGGACCCCCACGTGGCAAAAACCATTCCACAAAATTGACACGTGGAAACCGGCGCTCCACAAAACACTCGTTGCATCCAACGGACGCGCCAACGAACGGGTCGGCCAACCACCCCATGCACGACGGTGCGGGTGGAACGTCGGACGTCGAGCGGGCGGATGTATGGCTGGAATAAAGGATGCGAGCCAATTTGGCCGCCGGAGCGCGTGCTGCATTGCTGTACACGCGAAAGTGGGCAAAAGTGGGCAACAGTGGGCAAAAGTGGGTGAGAAGCGGCCTACCACCCCATGCACGACCGTGGGGGTCAAACCTCCGACATCGAGCGGGCGGATCTATGGCTGGAATAAAGGATGCGCGCCAATTCGGCCGCCGCATCGTGTGCAGCATCGCTGTAGACGCAAAAGTGGGCAAAAGTGGGCAAAAGTGGGCAAAAGTGGGTAGGAAGTGGGTAAGAAGTGGGCAAAAAGTGGGCAAAAAGGGGGCCAAATTAGGACACAAATGGGCAATTGGGGGCAAGAAGTTTCCAAAACTGCAAAGAAAATTGAGGCGAAAGTC
The DNA here is from genome assembly GCA_008729055.1 of Pyropia haitanensis. NCBI lineage: Eukaryota > Rhodophyta > Bangiophyceae > Bangiales > Bangiaceae > Pyropia > Pyropia haitanensis. The sequence continues at coordinate 100,739 of SDUX01000046.1, forward strand.
GCCAGAAAGTGCTCCAACAGTGGCCACAAAGTGCGCCCCGCCACCCAAACTGTCCACTGCGCGTTCCGCTCGTCACACTGGCGTGGACGGTGTGAGGGCGGAACTTTTGTCGCCGACCGTCACACCTGGCTGTCGGGACCCCCACGTGGCAAAAACCATTCCACAAAATTGACACGTGGAAACCGGCGCTCCACAAAACACTCGTTGCATCCAACGGACGCGCCAACGAACGGGTCGGCCAACCACCCCATGCACGACGGTGCGGGTGGAACGTCGGACGTCGAGCGGGCGGATGTATGGCTGGAATAAAGGATGCGAGCCAATTTGGCCGCCGGAGCGCGTGCTGCATTGCTGTACACGCGAAAGTGGGCAAAAGTGGGCAACAGTGGGCAAAAGTGGGTGAGAAGCGGCCTACCACCCCATGCACGACCGTGGGGGTCAAACCTCGACATCGAGCGGGCGGATCTATGGCTGGAATAAAGGATGCGCGCCAATTCGGCCGCCGCATCGTGTGCAGCATCGCTGTAGACGCAAAAGTGGGCAAAAGTGGGCAAAAGTGGGCAAAAGTGGGTAGGAAGTGGGTAAGAAGTGGGCAAAAAGTGGGCAAAAAGGGGGCCAAATTAGGACACAAATGGGCAATTGGGGGCAAGAAGTTTCCAAAACTGCAAAGAAAATTGAGGCGAAAGTCGCCAGAAAGTGCTCCAACAGTGGCCACAAAGTGCGCCCCGCCACCCAAACTGTCCACTGCGCGTTCCGCTCGTCACACTGGCGTGGACGGTGTGAGGGCGGAACTTTTGTCGCCGACCGTCACACCTGATTGTCGGGACCCCCACGTGGCAAAAACCATTCCACAAAATTGACACGTGGAAACCGGCGCTCCACAAAACACTCGTTGCATCCAACGGACGCGCCAACGAACGGGTCGGCCAACCACCCCATGCACGACGGTGCGGGTGGAACGTCGGACGTCGAGCGGGCGGATGTATGGCTGGAATAAAGGATGCGAGCCAATTTGGCCGCCGGAGCGCGTGCTGCATTGCTGTACACGCGAAAGTGGGCAAAAGTGGGCAACAGTGGGCAAAAGTGGGTGAGAAGCGGCCTACCACCCCATGCACGACCGTGGGGGTCAAACCTCGACATCGAGCGGGCGGATCTATGGCTGGAATAAAGGATGCGCGCCAATTCGGCCGCCGCATCGTGTGCAGCATCGCTGTAGACGCAAAAGTGGGCAAAAGTGGGCAAAAGTGGGCAAAAGTGGGTAGGAAGTGGGTAAGAAGTGGGCAAAAAGTGGGCAAAAAGGGGGCCAAATTAGGACACAAATGGGCAATTGGGGGCAAGAAGTTTCCAAAACTGCAAAGAAAATTGAGGCGAAAGTCGCCAGAAAGTGCTCCAACAGTGGCCACAAAGTGCGCCCCGCCACCCAAACTGTCCACTGCGCGTTCCGCTCGTCACACTGGCGTGGACGGTGTGAGGGCGGAACTTTTGTCGCCGACCGTCACACCTGATTGTCGGGACCCCCACGTGGCAAAAACCATTCCACAAAATTGACACGTGGAAACCGGCGCTCCACAAAACACTCGTTGCATCCAACGGACGCGCCAACGAACGGGTCGGCCAACCACCCCATGCACGACGGTGCGGGTGGAACGTCGGACGTCGAGCGGGCGGATGTATGGCTGGAATAAAGGATGCGAGCCAATTTGGCCGCCGGAGCGCGTGCTGCATTGCTGTACACGCGAAAGTGGGCAAAAGTGGGCAACAGTGGGCAAAAGTGGGTGAGAAGCGGCCTACCACCCCATGCACGACCGTGGGGGTCAAACCTCCGACATCGAGCGGGCGGATCTATGGCTGGAATAAAGGATGCGCGCCAATTCGGCCGCCGCATCGTGTGCAGCATCGCTGTAGACGCAAAAGTGGGCAAAAGTGGGCAAAAGTGGGCAAAAGTGGGTAGGAAGTGGGTAAGAAGTGGGCAAAAAGTGGGCAAAAAGGGGGCCAAATTAGGACACAAATGGGCAATTGGGGGCAAGAAGTTTCCAAAACTGCAAAGAAAATTGAGGCGAAAGTCGCCAGAAAGTGCTCCAACAGTGGCCACAAAGTGCGCCCCGCCACCCAAACTGTCCACTGCGCGTTCCGCTCGTCACACTGGCGTGGACGGTGTGAGGGCGGAACTTTTGTCGCCGACCGTCACACCTGATTGTCGGGACCCCCACGTGGCAAAAACCATTCCACAAAATTGACACGTGGAAACCGGCGCTCCACAAAACACTCGTTGCATCCAACGGACGCGCCAACGAACGGGTCGGCCAACCACCCCATGCACGACGGTGCGGGTGGAACGTCGGACGTCGAGCGGGCGGATGTATGGCTGGAATAAAGGATGCGAGCCAATTTGGCCGCCGGAGCGCGTGCTGCATTGCTGTACACGCGAAAGTGGGCAAAAGTGGGCAACAGTGGGCAAAAGTGGGTGAGAAGCGGCCTACCACCCCATGCACGACCGTGGGGGTCAAACCTCCGACATCGAGCGGGCGGATCTATGGCTGGAATAAAGGATGCGCGCCAATTCGGCCGCCGCATCGTGTGCAGCATCGCTGTAGACGCAAAAGTGGGCAAAAGTGGGCAAAAGTGGGCAAAAGTGGGTAGGAAGTGGGTAAGAAGTGGGCAAAAAGTGGGCAAAAAGGGGGCCAAATTAGGACACAAATGGGCAATTGGGGGCAAGAAGTTTCCAAAACTGCAAAGAAAATTGAGGCGAAAGTCGCCAGAAAGTGCTCCAACAGTGGCCACAAAGTGCGCCCCGCCACCCAAACTGTCCACTGCGCGTTCCGCTCGTCACACTGGCGTGGACGGTGTGAGGGCGGAACTTTTGTCGCCGACCGTCACACCTGGCTGTCGGGACCCCCACGTGGCAAAAACCATTCCACAAAATTGACACGTGGAAACCGGCGCTCCACAAAACACTCGTTGCATCCAACGGACGCGCCAACGAACGGGTCGGCCAACCACCCCATGCACGACGGTGCGGGTGGAACGTCGGACGTCGAGCGGGCGGATGTATGGCTGGAATAAAGGATGCGAGCCAATTTGGCCGCCGGAGCGCGTGCTGCATTGCTGTACACGCGAAAGTGGGCAAAAGTGGGCAACAGTGGGCAAAAGTGGGTGAGAAGCGGCCTACCACCCCATGCACGACCGTGGGGGTCAAACCTCCGACATCGAGCGGGCGGATCTATGGCTGGAATAAAGGATGCGCGCCAATTCGGCCGCCGCATCGTGTGCAGCATCGCTGTAGACGCAAAAGTGGGCAAAAGTGGGCAAAAGTGGGCAAAAGTGGGTAGGAAGTGGGTAAGAAGTGGGCAAAAAGTGGGCAAAAAGGGGGCCAAATTAGGACACAAATGGGCAATTGGGGGCAAGAAGTTTCCAAAACTGCAAAGAAAATTGAGGCGAAAGTCGCCAGAAAGTGCTCCAACAGTGGCCACAAAGTGCGCCCCGCCACCCAAACTGTCCACTGCGCGTTCCGCTCGTCACACTGGCGTGGACGGTGTGAGGGCGGAACTTTTGTCGCCGACCGTCACACCTGGCTGTCGGGACCCCCACGTGGCAAAAACCATTCCACAAAATTGACACGTGGAAACCGGCGCTCCACAAAACACTCGTTGCATCCAACGGACGCGCCAACGAACGGGTCGGCCAACCACCCCATGCACGACGGTGCGGGTGGAACGTCGGACGTCGAGCGGGCGGATGTATGGCTGGAATAAAGGATGCGAGCCAATTTGGCCGCCGGAGCGCGTGCTGCATTGCTGTACACGCGAAAGTGGGCAAAAGTGGGCAACAGTGGGCAAAAGTGGGTGAGAAGCGGCCTACCACCCCATGCACGACCGTGGGGGTCAAACCTCCGACATCGAGCGGGCGGATCTATGGCTGGAATAAAGGATGCGCGCCAATTCGGCCGCCGCATCGTGTGCAGCATCGCTGTAGACGCAAAAGTGGGCAAAAGTGGGCAAAAGTGGGCAAAAGTGGGTAGGAAGTGGGTAAGAAGTGGGCAAAAAGTGGGCAAAAAGGGGGCCAAATTAGGACACAAATGGGCAATTGGGGGCAAGAAGTTTCCAAAACTGCAAAGAAAATTGAGGCGAAAGTCGCCAGAAAGTGCTCCAACAGTGGCCACAAAGTGCGCCCCGCCACCCAAACTGTCCACTGCGCGTTCCGCTCGTCACACTGGCGTGGACGGTGTGAGGGCGGAACTTTTGTCGCCGACCGTCACACCTGGCTGTCGGGACCCCCACGTGGCAAAAACCATTCCACAAAATTGACACGTGGAAACCGGCGCTCCACAAAACACTCGTTGCATCCAACGGACGCGCCAACGAACGGGTCGGCCAACCACCCCATGCACGACGGTGCGGGTGGAACGTCGGACGTCGAGCGGGCGGATGTATGGCTGGAATAAAGGATGCGAGCCAATTTGGCCGCCGGAGCGCGTGCTGCATTGCTGTACACGCGAAAGTGGGCAAAAGTGGGCAACAGTGGGCAAAAGTGGGTGAGAAGCGGCCTACCACCCCATGCACGACCGTGGGGGTCAAACCTCCGACATCGAGCGGGCGGATCTATGGCTGGAATAAAGGATGCGCGCCAATTCGGCCGCCGCATCGTGTGCAGCATCGCTGTAGACGCAAAAGTGGGCAAAAGTGGGCAAAAGTGGGCAAAAGTGGGTAGGAAGTGGGTAAGAAGTGGGCAAAAAGTGGGCAAAAAGGGGGCCAAATTAGGACACAAATGGGCAATTGGGGGCAAGAAGTTTCCAAACTGCAAAGAAAATTGAGGCGAAAGTCGCCAGAAAGTGCTCCAACAGTGGCCACAAAGTGCGCCCCGCCACCCAAACTGTCCACTGCGCGTTCCGCTCGTCACACTGGCGTGGACGGTGTGAGGGCGGAACTTTTGTCGCCGACCGTCACACCTGGCTGTCCGGACCCCCACGTGGCAAAAACCATTCCACAAAATTGACACGTGGAAACCGGCGCTCCACAAAACACTCGTTGCATCCAACGGACGCGCCAACGAACGGGTCGGCCAACCACCCCATGCACGACGGTGCGGGTGGAACGTCGGACGTCGAGCGGGCGGATGTATGGCTGGAATAAAGGATGCGAGCCAATTTGGCCGCCGGAGCGCGTGCTGCATTGCTGTACACGCGAAAGTGGGCAAAAGTGGGCAACAGTGGGCAAAAGTGGGTGAGAAGCGGCCTACCACCCCATGCACGACCGTGGGGGTCAAACCTCCGACATCGAGCGGGCGGATCTATGGCTGGAATAAAGGATGCGCGCCAATTCGGCCGCCGCATCGTGTGCAGCATCGCTGTAGACGCAAAAGTGGGCAAAAGTGGGCAAAAGTGGGCAAAAGTGGGTAGGAAGTGGGTAAGAAGTGGGCAAAAAGTGGGCAAAAAGGGGGCCAAATTAGGACACAAATGGGCAATTGGGGGCAAGAAGTTTCCAAAACTGCAAAGAAAATTGAGGCGAAAGTCGCCAGAAAGTGCTCCAACAGTGGCCACAAAGTGCGCCCCGCCACCCAAACTGTCCACTGCGCGTTCCGCTCGTCACACTGGCGTGGACGGTGTGAGGGCGGAACTTTTGTCGCCGACCGTCACACCTGGCTGTCCGGACCCCCACGTGGCAAAAACCATTCCACAAAATTGACACGTGGAAACCGGCGCTCCACAAAACACTCGTTGCATCCAACGGACGCGCCAACGAACGGGTCGGCCAACCACCCCATGCACGACGGTGCGGGTGGAACGTCGGACGTCGAGCGGGCGGATGTATGGCTGGAATAAAGGATGCGAGCCAATTTGGCCGCCGGAGCGCGTGCTGCATTGCTGTACACGCGAAAGTGGGCAAAAGTGGGCAACAGTGGGCAAAAGTGGGTGAGAAGCGGCCTACCACCCCATGCACGACCGTGGGGGTCAAACCTCCGACATCGAGCGGGCGGATCTATGGCTGGAATAAAGGATGCGCGCCAATTCGGCCGCCGCATCGTGTGCAGCATCGCTGTAGACGCAAAAGTGGGCAAAAGTGGGCAAAAGTGGGCAAAAGTGGGTAGGAAGTGGGTAAGAAGTGGGCAAAAAGTGGGCAAAAAGGGGGCCAAATTAGGACACAAATGGGCAATTGGGGGCAAGAAGTTTCCATAACTGCAAAGAAAATTGAGGCGAAAGTCGCCAGAAAGTGCTCCAACAGTGGCCACAAAGTGCGCCCCGCCACCCAAACTGTCCACTGCGCGTTCCGCTCGTCACACTGGCGTGGACGGTGTGAGGGCGGAACTTTTGTCGCCGACCGTCACACCTGGCTGTCCGGACCCCCACGTGGCAAAAACCATTCCACAAAATTGACACGTGGAAACCGGCGCTCCACAAAACACTCGTTGCATCCAACGGACGCGCCAACGAACGGGTCGGCCAACCACCCCATGCACGACGGTGCGGGTGGAACGTCGGACGTCGAGCGGGCGGATGTATGGCTGGAATAAAGGATGCGAGCCAATTTGGCCGCCGGAGCGCGTGCTGCATTGCTGTACACGCGAAAGTGGGCAAAAGTGGGCAACAGTGGGCAAAAGTGGGTGAGAAGCGGCCTACCACCCCATGCACGACCGTGGGGGTCAAACCTCCGACATCGAGCGGGCGGATCTATGGCTGGAATAAAGGATGCGCGCCAATTCGGCCGCCGCATCGTGTGCAGCATCGCTGTAGACGCAAAAGTGGGCAAAAGTGGGCAAAAGTGGGCAAAAGTGGGTAGGAAGTGGGTAAGAAGTGGGCAAAAAGTGGGCAAAAAGGGGGCCAAATTAGGACACAAATGGGCAATTGGGGGCAAGAAGTTTCCATAACTGCAAAGAAAATTGAGGCGAAAGTCGCCAGAAAGTGCTCCAACAGTGGCCACAAAGTGCGCCCCGCCACCCAAACTGTCCACTGCGCGTTCCGCTCGTCACACTGGCGTGGACGGTGTGAGGGCGGAACTTTTGTCGCCGACCGTCACACCTGGCTGTCCGGACCCCCACGTGGCAAAAACCATTCCACAAAATTGACACGTGGAAACCGGCGCTCCACAAAACACTCGTTGCATCCAACGGACGCGCCAACGAACGGGTCGGCCAACCACCCCATGCACGACGGTGCGGGTGGAACGTCGGACGTCGAGCGGGCGGATGTATGGCTGGAATAAAGGATGCGAGCCAATTTGGCCGCCGGAGCGCGTGCTGCATTGCTGTACACGCGAAAGTGGGCAAAAGTGGGCAACAGTGGGCAAAAGTGGGTGAGAAGCGGCCTACCACCCCATGCACGACCGTGGGGGTCAAACCTCCGACATCGAGCGGGCGGATCTATGGCTGGAATAAAGGATGCGCGCCAATTCGGCCGCCGCATCGTGTGCAGCATCGCTGTAGACGCAAAAGTGGGCAAAAGTGGGCAAAAGTGGGCAAAAGTGGGTAGGAAGTGGGTAAGAAGTGGGCAAAAAGTGGGCAAAAAGGGGGCCAAATTAGGACACAAATGGGCAATTGGGGGCAAGAAGTTTCCAAAACTGCAAAGAAAATTGAGGCGAAAGTCGCCAGAAAGTGCTCCAACAGTGGCCACAAAGTGCGCCCCGCCACCCAAACTGTCCACTGCGCGTTCCGCTCGTCACACTGGCGTGGACGGTGTGAGGGCGGAACTTTTGTCGCCGACCGTCACACCTGGCTGTCCGGACCCCCACGTGGCAAAAACCATTCCACAAAATTGACACGTGGAAACCGGCGCTCCACAAAACACTCGTTGCATCCAACGGACGCGCCAACGAACGGGTCGGCCAACCACCCCATGCACGACGGTGCGGGTGGAACGTCGGACGTCGAGCGGGCGGATGTATGGCTGGAATAAAGGATGCGAGCCAATTTGGCCGCCGGAGCGCGTGCTGCATTGCTGTACACGCGAAAGTGGGCAAAAGTGGGCAACAGTGGGCAAAAGTGGGTGAGAAGCGGCCTACCACCCCATGCACGACCGTGGGGGTCAAACCTCCGACATCGAGCGGGCGGATCTATGGCTGGAATAAAGGATGCGCGCCAATTCGGCCGCCGCATCGTGTGCAGCATCGCTGTAGACGCAAAAGTGGGCAAAAGTGGGCAAAAGTGGGCAAAAGTGGGTAGGAAGTGGGTAAGAAGTGGGCAAAAAGTGGGCAAAAAGGGGGCCAAATTAGGACACAAATGGGCAATTGGGGGCAAGAAGTTTCCAAAACTGCAAAGAAAATTGAGGCGAAAGTCGCCAGAAAGTGCTCCAACAGTGGCCACAAAGTGCGCCCCGCCACCCAAACTGTCCACTGCGCGTTCCGCTCGTCACACTGGCGTGGACGGTGTGAGGGCGGAACTTTTGTCGCCGACCGTCACACCTGGCTGTCGGGACCCCCACGTGGCAAAAACCATTCCACAAAATTGACACGTGGAAACCGGCGCTCCACAAAACACTCGTTGCATCCAACGGACGCGCCAACGAACGGGTCGGCCAACCACCCCATGCACGACGGTGCGGGTGGAACGTCGGACGTCGAGCGGGCGGATGTATGGCTGGAATAAAGGATGCGAGCCAATTTGGCCGCCGGAGCGCGTGCTGCATTGCTGTACACGCGAAAGTGGGCAAAAGTGGGCAACAGTGGGCAAAAGTGGGTGAGAAGCGGCCTACCACCCCATGCACGACCGTGGGGGTCAAACCTCCGACATCGAGCGGGCGGATCTATGGCTGGAATAAAGGATGCGCGCCAATTCGGCCGCCGCATCGTGTGCAGCATCGCTGTAGACGCAAAAGTGGGCAAAAGTGGGCAAAAGTGGGCAAAAGTGGGTAGGAAGTGGGTAAGAAGTGGGCAAAAAGTGGGCAAAAAGGGGGCCAAATTAGGACACAAATGGGCAATTGGGGGCAAGAAGTTTCCAAAACTGCAAAGAAAATTGAGGCGAAAGTCGCCAGAAAGTGCTCCAACAGTGGCCACAAAGTGCGCCCCGCCACCCAAACTGTCCACTGCGCGTTCCGCTCGTCACACTGGCGTGGACGGTGTGAGGGCGGAACTTTTGTCGCCGACCGTCACACCTGGCTGTCCGGACCCCCACGTGGCAAAAACCATTCCACAAAATTGACACGTGGAAACCGGCGCTCCACAAAACACTCGTTGCATCCAACGGACGCGCCAACGAACGGGTCGGCCAACCACCCCATGCACGACGGTGCGGGTGGAACGTCGGACGTCGAGCGGGCGGATGTATGGCTGGAATAAAGGATGCGAGCCAATTTGGCCGCCGGAGCGCGTGCTGCATTGCTGTACACGCGAAAGTGGGCAAAAGTGGGCAACAGTGGGCAAAAGTGGGTGAGAAGCGGCCTACCACCCCATGCACGACCGTGGGGGTCAAACCTCCGACATCGAGCGGGCGGATCTATGGCTGGAATAAAGGATGCGCGCCAATTCGGCCGCCGCATCGTGTGCAGCATCGCTGTAGACGCAAAAGTGGGCAAAAGTGGGCAAAAGTGGGCAAAAGTGGGTAGGAAGTGGGTAAGAAGTGGGCAAAAAGTGGGCAAAAAGGGGGCCAAATTAGGACACAAATGGGCAATTGGGGGCAAGAAGTTTCCATAACTGCAAAGAAAATTGAGGCGAAAGTCGCCAGAAAGTGCTCCAACAGTGGCCACAAAGTGCGCCCCGCCACCCAAACTGTCCACTGCGCGTTCCGCTCGTCACACTGGCGTGGACGGTGTGAGGGCGGAACTTTTGTCGCCGACCGTCACACCTGGCTGTCGGGACCCCCACGTGGCAAAAACCATTCCACAAAATTGACACGTGGAAACCGGCGCTCCACAAAACACTCGTTGCATCCAACGGACGCGCCAACGAACGGGTCGGCCAACCACCCCATGCACGACGGTGCGGGTGGAACGTCGGACGTCGAGCGGGCGGATGTATGGCTGGAATAAAGGATGCGAGCCAATTTGGCCGCCGGAGCGCGTGCTGCATTGCTGTACACGCGAAAGTGGGCAAAAGTGGGCAACAGTGGGCAAAAGTGGGTGAGAAGCGGCCTACCACCCCATGCACGACCGTGGGGGTCAAACCTCCGACATCGAGCGGGCGGATCTATGGCTGGAATAAAGGATGCGCGCCAATTCGGCCGCCGCATCGTGTGCAGCATCGCTGTAGACGCAAAAGTGGGCAAAAGTGGGCAAAAGTGGGCAAAAGTGGGTAGGAAGTGGGTAAGAAGTGGGCAAAAAGTGGGCAAAAAGGGGGCCAAATTAGGACACAAATGGGCAATTGGGGGCAAGAAGTTTCCATAACTGCAAAGAAAATTGAGGCGAAAGTCGCCAGAAAGTGCTCCAACAGTGGCCACAAAGTGCGCCCCGCCACCCAAACTGTCCACTGCGCGTTCCGCTCGTCACACTGGCGTGGACGGTGTGAGGGCGGAACTTTTGTCGCCGACCGTCACACCTGGCTGTCGGGACCCCCACGTGGCAAAAACCATTCCACAAAATTGACACGTGGAAACCGGCGCTCCACAAAACACTCGTTGCATCCAACGGACGCGCCAACGAACGGGTCGGCCAACCACCCCATGCACGACGGTGCGGGTGGAACGTCGGACGTCGAGCGGGCGGATGTATGGCTGGAATAAAGGATGCGAGCCAATTTGGCCGCCGGAGCGCGTGCTGCATTGCTGTACACGCGAAAGTGGGCAAAAGTGGGCAACAGTGGGCAAAAGTGGGTGAGAAGCGGCCTACCACCCCATGCACGACCGTGGGGGTCAAACCTCCGACATCGAGCGGGCGGATCTATGGCTGGAATAAAGGATGCGCGCCAATTCGGCCGCCGCATCGTGTGCAGCATCGCTGTAGACGCAAAAGTGGGCAAAAGTGGGCAAAAGTGGGCAAAAGTGGGTAGGAAGTGGGTAAGAAGTGGGCAAAAAGTGGGCAAAAAGGGGGCCAAATTAGGACACAAATGGGCAATTGGGGGCAAGAAGTTTCCAAAACTGCAAAGAAAATTGAGGCGAAAGTCGCCAGAAAGTGCTCCAACAGTGGCCACAAAGTGCGCCCCGCCACCCAAACTGTCCACTGCGCGTTCCGCTCGTCACACTGGCGTGGACGGTGTGAGGGCGGAACTTTTGTCGCCGACCGTCACACCTGGCTGTCCGGACCCCCACGTGGCAAAAACCATTCCACAAAATTGACACGTGGAAACCGGCGCTCCACAAAACACTCGTTGCATCCAACGGACGCGCCAACGAACGGGTCGGCCAACCACCCCATGCACGACGGTGCGGGTGGAACGTCGGACGTCGAGCGGGCGGATGTATGGCTGGAATAAAGGATGCGAGCCAATTTGGCCGCCGGAGCGCGTGCTGCATTGCTGTACACGCGAAAGTGGGCAAAAGTGGGCAACAGTGGGCAAAAGTGGGTGAGAAGCGGCCTACCACCCCATGCACGACCGTGGGGGTCAAACCTCCGACATCGAGCGGGCGGATCTATGGCTGGAATAAAGGATGCGCGCCAATTCGGCCGCCGCATCGTGTGCAGCATCGCTGTAGACGCAAAAGTGGGCAAAAGTGGGCAAAAGTGGGCAAAAGTGGGTAGGAAGTGGGTAAGAAGTGGGCAAAAAGTGGGCAAAAAGGGGGCCAAATTAGGACACAAATGGGCAATTGGGGGCAAGAAGTTTCCATAACTGCAAAGAAAATTGAGGCGAAAGTCGCCAGAAAGTGCTCCAACAGTGGCCACAAAGTGCGCCCCGCCACCCAAACTGTCCACTGCGCGTTCCGCTCGTCACACTGGCGTGGACGGTGTGAGGGCGGAACTTTTGTCGCCGACCGTCACACCTGGCTGTCCGGACCCCCACGTGGCAAAAACCATTCCACAAAATTGACACGTGGAAACCGGCGCTCCACAAAACACTCGTTGCATCCAACGGACGCGCCAACGAACGGGTCGGCCAACCACCCCATGCACGACGGTGCGGGTGGAACGTCGGACGTCGAGCGGGCGGATGTATGGCTGGAATAAAGGATGCGAGCCAATTTGGCCGCCGGAGCGCGTGCTGCATTGCTGTACACGCGAAAGTGGGCAAAAGTGGGCAACAGTGGGCAAAAGTGGGTGAGAAGCGGCCTACCACCCCATGCACGACCGTGGGGGTCAAACCTCCGACATCGAGCGGGCGGATCTATGGCTGGAATAAAGGATGCGCGCCAATTCGGCCGCCGCATCGTGTGCAGCATCGCTGTAGACGCAAAAGTGGGCAAAAGTGGGCAAAAGTGGGCAAAAGTGGGTAGGAAGTGGGTAAGAAGTGGGCAAAAAGTGGGCAAAAAGGGGGCCAAATTAGGACACAAATGGGCAATTGGGGGCAAGAAGTTTCCATAACTGCAAAGAAAATTGAGGCGAAAGTCGCCAGAAAGTGCTCCAACAGTGGCCACAAAGTGCGCCCCGCCACCCAAACTGTCCACTGCGCGTTCCGCTCGTCACACTGGCGTGGACGGTGTGAGGGCGGAACTTTTGTCGCCGACCGTCACACCTGGCTGTCCGGACCCCCACGTGGCAAAAACCATTCCACAAAATTGACACGTGGAAACCGGCGCTCCACAAAACACTCGTTGCATCCAACGGACGCGCCAACGAACGGGTCGGCCAACCACCCCATGCACGACGGTGCGGGTGGAACGTCGGACGTCGAGCGGGCGGATGTATGGCTGGAATAAAGGATGCGAGCCAATTTGGCCGCCGGAGCGCGTGCTGCATTGCTGTACACGCGAAAGTGGGCAAAAGTGGGCAACAGTGGGCAAAAGTGGGTGAGAAGCGGCCTACCACCCCATGCACGACCGTGGGGGTCAAACCTCCGACATCGAGCGGGCGGATCTATGGCTGGAATAAAGGATGCGCGCCAATTCGGCCGCCGCATCGTGTGCAGCATCGCTGTAGACGCAAAAGTGGGCAAAAGTGGGCAAAAGTGGGCAAAAGTGGGTAGGAAGTGGGTAAGAAGTGGGCAAAAAGTGGGCAAAAAGGGGGCCAAATTAGGACACAAATGGGCAATTGGGGGCAAGAAGTTTCCAAAACTGCAAAGAAAATTGAGGCGAAAGTCGCCAGAAAGTGCTCCAACAGTGGCCACAAAGTGCGCCCCGCCACCCAAACTGTCCACTGCGCGTTCCGCTCGTCACACTGGCGTGGACGGTGTGAGGGCGGAACTTTTGTCGCCGACCGTCACACCTGGCTGTCGGGACCCCCACGTGGCAAAAACCATTCCACAAAATTGACACGTGGAAACCGGCGCTCCACAAAACACTCGTTGCATCCAACGGACGCGCCAACGAACGGGTCGGCCAACCACCCCATGCACGACGGTGCGGGTGGAACGTCGGACGTCGAGCGGGCGGATGTATGGCTGGAATAAAGGATGCGAGCCAATTTGGCCGCCGGAGCGCGTGCTGCATTGCTGTACACGCGAAAGTGGGCAAAAGTGGGCAACAGTGGGCAAAAGTGGGTGAGAAGCGGCCTACCACCCCATGCACGACCGTGGGGGTCAAACCTCCGACATCGAGCGGGCGGATCTATGGCTGGAATAAAGGATGCGCGCCAATTCGGCCGCCGCATCGTGTGCAGCATCGCTGTAGACGCAAAAGTGGGCAAAAGTGGGCAAAAGTGGGCAAAAGTGGGTAGGAAGTGGGTAAGAAGTGGGCAAAAAGTGGGCAAAAAGGGGGCCAAATTAGGACACAAATGGGCAATTGGGGGCAAGAAGTTTCCAAAACTGCAAAGAAAATTGAGGCGAAAGTCGCCAGAAAGTGCTCCAACAGTGGCCACAAAGTGCGCCCCGCCACCCAAACTGTCCACTGCGCGTTCCGCTCGTCACACTGGCGTGGACGGTGTGAGGGCGGAACTTTTGTCGCCGACCGTCACACCTGGCTGTCGGGACCCCCACGTGGCAAAAACCATTCCACAAAATTGACACGTGGAAACCGGCGCTCCACAAAACACTCGTTGCATCCAACGGACGCGCCAACGAACGGGTCGGCCAACCACCCCATGCACGACGGTGCGGGTGGAACGTCGGACGTCGAGCGGGCGGATGTATGGCTGGAATAAAGGATGCGAGCCAATTTGGCCGCCGGAGCGCGTGCTGCATTGCTGTACACGCGAAAGTGGGCAAAAGTGGGCAACAGTGGGCAAAAGTGGGTGAGAAGCGGCCTACCACCCCATGCACGACCGTGGGGGTCAAACCTCCGACATCGAGCGGGCGGATCTATGGCTGGAATAAAGGATGCGCGCCAATTCGGCCGCCGCATCGTGTGCAGCATCGCTGTAGACGCAAAAGTGGGCAAAAGTGGGCAAAAGTGGGCAAAAGTGGGTAGGAAGTGGGTAAGAAGTGGGCAAAAAGTGGGCAAAAAGGGGGCCAAATTAGGACACAAATGGGCAATTGGGGGCAAGAAGTTTCCAAAACTGCAAAGAAAATTGAGGCGAAAGTCGCCAGAAAGTGCTCCAACAGTGGCCACAAAGTGCGCCCCGCCACCCAAACTGTCCACTGCGCGTTCCGCTCGTCACACTGGCGTGGACGGTGTGAGGGCGGAACTTTTGTCGCCGACCGTCACACCTGATTGTCGGGACCCCCACGTGGCAAAAACCATTCCACAAAATTGACACGTGGAAACCGGCGCTCCACAAAACACTCGTTGCATCCAACGGACGCGCCAACGAACGGGTCGGCCAACCACCCCATGCACGACGGTGCGGGTGGAACGTCGGACGTCGAGCGGGCGGATGTATGGCTGGAATAAAGGATGCGAGCCAATTTGGCCGCCGGAGCGCGTGCTGCATTGCTGTACACGCGAAAGTGGGCAAAAGTGGGCAACAGTGGGCAAAAGTGGGTGAGAAGCGGCCTACCACCCCATGCACGACCGTGGGGGTCAAACCTCCGACATCGAGCGGGCGGATCTATGGCTGGAATAAAGGATGCGCGCCAATTCGGCCGCCGCATCGTGTGCAGCATCGCTGTAGACGCAAAAGTGGGCAAAAGTGGGCAAAAGTGGGCAAAAGTGGGTAGGAAGTGGGTAAGAAGTGGGCAAAAAGTGGGCAAAAAGGGGGCCAAATTAGGACACAAATGGGCAATTGGGGGCAAGAAGTTTCCAAAACTGCAAAGAAAATTGAGGCGAAAGTCGCCAGAAAGTGCTCCAACAGTGGCCACAAAGTGCGCCCCGCCACCCAAACTGTCCACTGCGCGTTCCGCTCGTCACACTGGCGTGGACGGTGTGAGGGCGGAACTTTTGTCGCCGACCGTCACACCTGGCTGTCGGGACCCCCACGTGGCAAAAACCATTCCACAAAATTGACACGTGGAAACCGGCGCTCCACAAAACACTCGTTGCATCCAACGGACGCGCCAACGAACGGGTCGGCCAACCACCCCATGCACGACGGTGCGGGTGGAACGTCGGACGTCGAGCGGGCGGATGTATGGCTGGAATAAAGGATGCGAGCCAATTTGGCCGCCGGAGCGCGTGCTGCATTGCTGTACACGCGAAAGTGGGCAAAAGTGGGCAACAGTGGGCAAAAGTGGGTGAGAAGCGGCCTACCACCCCATGCACGACCGTGGGGGTCAAACCTCCGACATCGAGCGGGCGGATCTATGGCTGGAATAAAGGATGCGCGCCAATTCGGCCGCCGCATCGTGTGCAGCATCGCTGTAGACGCAAAAGTGGGCAAAAGTGGGCAAAAGTGGGCAAAAGTGGGTAGGAAGTGGGTAAGAAGTGGGCAAAAAGTGGGCAAAAAGGGGGCCAAATTAGGACACAAATGGGCAATTGGGGGCAAGAAGTTTCCAAAACTGCAAAGAAAATTGAGGCGAAAGTCGCCAGAAAGTGCTCCAACAGTGGCCACAAAGTGCGCCCCGCCACCCAAACTGTCCACTGCGCGTTCCGCTCGTCACACTGGCGTGGACGGTGTGAGGGCGGAACTTTTGTCGCCGACCGTCACACCTGATTGTCGGGACCCCCACGTGGCAAAAACCATTCCACAAAATTGACACGTGGAAACCGGCGCTCCACAAAACACTCGTTGCATCCAACGGACGCGCCAACGAACGGGTCGGCCAACCACCCCATGCACGACGGTGCGGGTGGAACGTCGGACGTCGAGCGGGCGGATGTATGGCTGGAATAAAGGATGCGAGCCAATTTGGCCGCCGGAGCGCGTGCTGCATTGCTGTACACGCGAAAGTGGGCAAAAGTGGGCAACAGTGGGCAAAAGTGGGTGAGAAGCGGCCTACCACCCCATGCACGACCGTGGGGGTCAAACCTCCGACATCGAGCGGGCGGATCTATGGCTGGAATAAAGGATGCGCGCCAATTCGGCCGCCGCATCGTGTGCAGCATCGCTGTAGACGCAAAAGTGGGCAAAAGTGGGCAAAAGTGGGCAAAAGTGGGTAGGAAGTGGGTAAGAAGTGGGCAAAAAGTGGGCAAAAAGGGGGCCAAATTAGGACACAAATGGGCAATTGGGGGCAAGAAGTTTCCAAAACTGCAAAGAAAATTGAGGCGAAAGTCGCCAGAAAGTGCTCCAACAGTGGCCACAAAGTGCGCCCCGCCACCCAAACTGTCCACTGCGCGTTCCGCTCGTCACACTGGCGTGGACGGTGTGAGGGCGGAACTTTTGTCGCCGACCGTCACACCTGATTGTCGGGACCCCCACGTGGCAAAAACCATTCCACAAAATTGACACGTGGAAACCGGCGCTCCACAAAACACTCGTTGCATCCAACGGACGCGCCAACGAACGGGTCGGCCAACCACCCCATGCACGACGGTGCGGGTGGAACGTCGGACGTCGAGCGGGCGGATGTATGGCTGGAATAAAGGATGCGAGCCAATTTGGCCGCCGGAGCGCGTGCTGCATTGCTGTACACGCGAAAGTGGGCAAAAGTGGGCAACAGTGGGCAAAAGTGGGTGAGAAGCGGCCTACCACCCCATGCACGACCGTGGGGGTCAAACCTCCGACATCGAGCGGGCGGATCTATGGCTGGAATAAAGGATGCGCGCCAATTCGGCCGCCGCATCGTGTGCAGCATCGCTGTAGACGCAAAAGTGGGCAAAAGTGGGCAAAAGTGGGCAAAAGTGGGTAGGAAGTGGGTAAGAAGTGGGCAAAAAGTGGGCAAAAAGGGGGCCAAATTAGGACACAAATGGGCAATTGGGGGCAAGAAGTTTCCAAAACTGCAAAGAAAATTGAGGCGAAAGTCGCCAGAAAGTGCTCCAACAGTGGCCACAAAGTGCGCCCCGCCACCCAAACTGTCCACTGCGCGTTCCGCTCGTCACACTGGCGTGGACGGTGTGAGGGCGGAACTTTTGTCGCCGACCGTCACACCTGGCTGTCGGGACCCCCACGTGGCAAAAACCATTCCACAAAATTGACACGTGGAAACCGGCGCTCCACAAAACACTCGTTGCATCCAACGGACGCGCCAACGAACGGGTCGGCCAACCACCCCATGCACGACGGTGCGGGTGGAACGTCGGACGTCGAGCGGGCGGATGTATGGCTGGAATAAAGGATGCGAGCCAATTTGGCCGCCGGAGCGCGTGCTGCATTGCTGTACACGCGAAAGTGGGCAAAAGTGGGCAACAGTGGGCAAAAGTGGGTGAGAAGCGGCCTACCACCCCATGCACGACCGTGGGGGTCAAACCTTCGACATCGAGCGGGCGGATCTATGGCTGGAATAAAGGATGCGCGCCAATTCGGCCGCCGCATCGTGTGCAGCATCGCTGTAGACGCAAAAGTGGGCAAAAGTGGGCAAAAGTGGGCAAAAGTGGGTAGGAAGTGGGTAAGAAGTGGGCAAAAAGTGGGCAAAAAGGGGGCCAAATTAGGACACAAATGGGCAATTGGGGGCAAGAAGTTTCCAAAACTGCAAAGAAAATTGAGGCGAAAGTCGCCAGAAAGTGCTCCAACAGTGGCCACAAAGTGCGCCCCGCCACCCAAACTGTCCACTGCGCGTTCCGCTCGTCACACTGGCGTGGACGGTGTGAGGGCGGAACTTTTGTCGCCGACCGTCACACCTGGCTGTCGGACCCCCACGTGGCAAAAACCATTCCACAAAATTGACACGTGGAAACCGGCGCTCCACAAAACACTCGTTGCATCCAACGGACGCGCCAACGAACGGGTCGGCCAACCACCCCATGCACGACGGTGCGGGTGGAACGTCGGACGTCGAGCGGGCGGATGTATGGCTGGAATAAAGGATGCGAGCCAATTTGGCCGCCGGAGCGCGTGCTGCATTGCTGTACACGCGAAAGTGGGCAAAAGTGGGCAACAGTGGGCAAAAGTGGGTGAGAAGCGGCCTACCACCCCATGCACGACCGTGGGGGTCAAACCTCCGACATCGAGCGGGCGGATCTATGGCTGGAATAAGGATGCGCGCCAATTCGGCCGCCGCATCGTGTGCAGCATCGCTGTAGACGCAAAAGTGGGCAAAAGTGGGCAAAAGTGGGCAAAAGTGGGTAGGAAGTGGGTAAGAAGTGGGCAAAAAGTGGGCAAAAAGGGGGCCAAATTAGGACACAAATGGGCAATTGGGGGCAAGAAGTTTCCAAAACTGCAAAGAAAATTGAGGCGAAAGTCGCCAGAAAGTGCTCCAACAGTGGCCACAAAGTGCGCCCCGCCACCCAAACTGTCCACTGCGCGTTCCGCTCGTCACACTGGCGTGGACGGTGTGAGGGCGGAACTTTTGTCGCCGACCGTCACACCTGATTGTCGGGACCCCCACGTGGCAAAAACCATTCCACAAAATTGACACGTGGAAACCGGCGCTCCACAAAACACTCGTTGCATCCAACGGACGCGCCAACGAACGGGTCGGCCAACCACCCCATGCACGACGGTGCGGGTGGAACGTCGGACGTCGAGCGGGCGGATGTATGGCTGGAATAAAGGATGCGAGCCAATTTGGCCGCCGGAGCGCGTGCTGCATTGCTGTACACGCGAAAGTGGGCAAAAGTGGGCAACAGTGGGCAAAAGTGGGTGAGAAGCGGCCTACCACCCCATGCACGACCGTGGGGGTCAAACCTCGACATCGAGCGGGCGGATCTATGGCTGGAATAAAGGATGCGCGCCAATTCGGCCGCCGCATCGTGTGCAGCATCGCTGTAGACGCAAAAGTGGGCAAAAGTGGGCAAAAGTGGGCAAAAGTGGGTAGGAAGTGGGTAAGAAGTGGGCAAAAAGTGGGCAAAAAGGGGGCCAAATTAGGACACAAATGGGCAATTGGGGGCAAGAAGTTTCCATAACTGCAAAGAAAATTGAGGCGAAAGTCGCCAGAAAGTGCTCCAACAGTGGCCACAAAGTGCGCCCCGCCACCCAAACTGTCCACTGCGCGTTCCGCTCGTCACACTGGCGTGGACGGTGTGAGGGCGGAACTTTTGTCGCCGACCGTCACACCTGGCTGTCCGGACCCCCACGTGGCAAAAACCATTCCACAAAATTGACACGTGGAAACCGGCGCTCCACAAAACACTCGTTGCATCCAACGGACGCGCCAACGAACGGGTCGGCCAACCACCCCATGCACGACGGTGCGGGTGGAACGTCGGACGTCGAGCGGGCGGATGTATGGCTGGAATAAAGGATGCGAGCCAATTTGGCCGCCGGAGCGCGTGCTGCATTGCTGTACACGCGAAAGTGGGCAAAAGTGGGCAACAGTGGGCAAAAGTGGGTGAGAAGCGGCCTACCACCCCATGCACGACCGTGGGGGTCAAACCTCCGACATCGAGCGGGCGGATCTATGGCTGGAATAAAGGATGCGCGCCAATTCGGCCGCCGCATCGTGTGCAGCATCGCTGTAGACGCAAAAGTGGGCAAAAGTGGGCAAAAGTGGGCAAAAGTGGGTAGGAAGTGGGTAAGAAGTGGGCAAAAAGTGGGCAAAAAGGGGGCCAAATTAGGACACAAATGGGCAATTGGGGGCAAGAAGTTTCCAAAACTGCAAAGAAAATTGAGGCGAAAGTCGCCAGAAAGTGCTCCAACAGTGGCCACAAAGTGCGCCCCGCCACCCAAACTGTCCACTGCGCGTTCCGCTCGTCACACTGGCGTGGACGGTGTGAGGGCGGAACTTTTGTCGCCGACCGTCACACCTGGCTGTCCGGACCCCCACGTGGCAAAAACCATTCCACAAAATTGACACGTGGAAACCGGCGCTCCACAAAACACTCGTTGCATCCAACGGACGCGCCAACGAACGGGTCGGCCAACCACCCCATGCACGACGGTGCGGGTGGAACGTCGGACGTCGAGCGGGCGGATGTATGGCTGGAATAAAGGATGCGAGCCAATTTGGCCGCCGGAGCGCGTGCTGCATTGCTGTACACGCGAAAGTGGGCAAAAGTGGGCAACAGTGGGCAAAAGTGGGTGAGAAGCGGCCTACCACCCCATGCACGACCGTGGGGGTCAAACCTCCGACATCGAGCGGGCGGATCTATGGCTGGAATAAGGGATGCGCGCCAATTCGGCCGCCGCATCGTGTGCAGCATCGCTGTAGACGCAAAAGTGGGCAAAAGTGGGCAAAAGTGGGCAAAAGTGGGTAGGAAGTGGGTAAGAAGTGGGCAAAAAGTGGGCAAAAAGGGGGCCAAATTAGGACACAAATGGGCAATTGGGGGCAAGAAGTTTCCATAACTGCAAAGAAAATTGAGGCGAAAGTCGCCAGAAAGTGCTCCAACAGTGGCCACAAAGTGCGCCCCGCCACCCAAACTGTCCACTGCGCGTTCCGCTCGTCACACTGGCGTGGACGGTGTGAGGGCGGAACTTTTGTCGCCGACCGTCACACCTGGCTGTCGGACCCCCACGTGGCAAAAACCATTCCACAAAATTGACACGTGGAAACCGGCGCTCCACAAAACACTCGTTGCATCCAACGGACGCGCCAACGAACGGGTCGGCCAACCACCCCATGCACGACGGTGCGGGTGGAACGTCGGACGTCGAGCGGGCGGATGTATGGCTGGAATAAAGGATGCGAGCCAATTTGGCCGCCGGAGCGCGTGCTGCATTGCTGTACACGCGAAAGTGGGCAAAAGTGGGCAACAGTGGGCAAAAGTGGGTGAGAAGCGGCCTACCACCCCATGCACGACCGTGGGGGTCAAACCTCCGACATCGAGCGGGCGGATCTATGGCTGGAATGAGGGATGCGCGCCAATTCGGCCGCCGCATCGTGTGCAGCATCGCTGTAGACGCAAAAGTGGGCAAAAGTGGGCAAAAGTGGGCAAAAGTGGGTAGGAAGTGGGTAAGAAGTGGGCAAAAAGTGGGCAAAAAGGGGGCCAAATTAGGACACAAATGGGCAATTGGGGGCAAGAAGTTTCCATAACTGCAAAGAAAATTGAGGCGAAAGTCGCCAGAAAGTGTCCAACAGTGGCCACAAAGTGCGCCCCGCCACCCAAACTGTCCACTGCGCGTTCCGCTCGTCACACTGGCGTGGACGGTGTGAGGGCGGAACTTTTGTCGCCGACCGTCACACCTGGCTGTCGGACCCCCACGTGGCAAAAACCATTCCACAAAATTGACACGTGGAAACCGGCGCTCCACAAAACACTCGTTGCATCCAACGGACGCGCCAACGAACGGGTCGGCCAACCACCCCATGCACGACGGTGCGGGTGGAACGTCGGACGTCGAGCGGGCGGATGTATGGCTGGAATAAAGGATGCGAGCCAATTTGGCCGCCGGAGCGCGTGCTGCATTGCTGTACACGCGAAAGTGGGCAAAAGTGGGCAACAGTGGGCAAAAGTGGGTGAGAAGCGGCCTACCACCCCATGCACGACCGTGGGGGTCAAACCTCCGACATCGAGCGGGCGGATCTATGGCTGGAATGAGGGATGCGCGCCAATTCGGCCGCCGCATCGTGTGCAGCATCGCTGTAGACGCAAAAGTGGGCAAAAGTGGGCAAAAGTGGGCAAAAGTGGGTAGGAAGTGGGTAAGAAGTGGGCAAAAAGTGGGCAAAAAGGGGGCCAAATTAGGACACAAATGGGCAATTGGGGGCAAGAAGTTTCCAAAACTGCAAAGAAAATTGAGGCGAAAGTCGCCAGAAAGTGGTCCAACAGTGGCCACAAAGTGCGCCCCGCCACCCAAACTGTCCACTGCGCGTTCCGCCCGTCACACTGGCGTGGACGGTGTGAGGGCGGAGAACTTTGCACCGTCCATCACACCTGGCTGTCGGGACCCCCACGTGGCAAAAACCATTCCACAAAATTGACACGTGGAAACCGGCGCTCCACAAAACACTCGTTGCATCCAACGGACGCGCCAACGAACGGGTCGGCCAACCACCCCATGCACGACGGTGCGGGTGGAACGTCGGACGTCGAGCGGGCGGATGTATGGCTGGAATAAAGGATGCGAGCCAATTTGGCCGCCGGAGCGCGTGCTGCATTGCTGTACACGCGAAAGTGGGCAAAAGTGGGCAACAGTGGGCAAAAGTGGGTGAGAAGCGGCCTACCACCCCATGCACGACCGTGGGGGTCAAACCTTCGACATCGAGCGGGCGGATCTATGGCTGGAATAAAGGATGCGCGCCAATTCGGCCGCCGCATCGTGTGCAGCATCGCTGTAGACGCAAAAGTGGGCAAAAGTGGGCAAAAGTGGGCAAAAGTGGGTAGGAAGTGGGTAAGAAGTGGGCAAAAAGTGGGCAAAAAGGGGGCCAAATTAGGACACAAATGGGCAATTGGGGGCAAGAAGTTTCCATAACTGCAAAGAAAATTGAGACGAAAGTCGCCAGAAAGTGCTCCAACAGTGGCCACAAAGTGCGCCCCGCCACCCAAACTGTCCACTGCGCGTTCCGCTCGTCACACTGGCGTGGACGGTGTGAGGGCGGAACTTTTGTCGCCGACCGTCACACCTGGCTGTCCGGACCCCCACGTGGCAAAAACCATTCCACAAAATTGACACGTGGAAACCGGCGCTCCACAAAACACTCGTTGCATCCAACGGACGCGCCAACGAACGGGTCGGCCAACCACCCCATGCACGACGGTGCGGGTGGAACGTCGGACGTCGAGCGGGCGGATGTATGGCTGGAATAAAGGATGCGAGCCAATTTGGCCGCCGGAGCGCGTGCTGCATTGCTGTACACGCGAAAGTGGGCAAAAGTGGGCAACAGTGGGCAAAAGTGGGTGAGAAGCGGCCTACCACCCCATGCACGACCGTGGGGGTCAAACCTTCGACATCGAGCGGGCGGATCTATGGCTGGAATAAAGGATGCGCGCCAATTCGGCCGCCGCATCGTGTGCAGCATCGCTGTAGACGCAAAAGTGGGCAAAAGTGGGCAAAAGTGGGCAAAAGTGGGTAGGAAGTGGGTAAGAAGTGGGCAAAAAGTGGGCAAAAAGGGGGCCAAATTAGGACACAAATGGGCAATTGGGGGCAAGAAGTTTCCATAACTGCAAAGAAAATTGAGACGAAAGTCGCCAGAAAGTGCTCCAACAGTGGCCACAAAGTGCGCCCCGCCACCCAAACTGTCCACTGCGCGTTCCGCTCGTCACACTGGCGTGGACGGTGTGAGGGCGGAACTTTTGTCGCCGACCGTCACACCTGGCTGTCCGGACCCCCACGTGGCAAAAACCATTCCACAAAATTGACACGTGGAAACCGGCGCTCCACAAAACACTCGTTGCATCCAACGGACGCGCCAACGAACGGGTCGGCCAACCACCCCATGCACGACGGTGCGGGTGGAACGTCGGACGTCGAGCGGGCGGATGTATGGCTGGAATAAAGGATGCGAGCCAATTTGGCCGCCGGAGCGCGTGCTGCATTGCTGTACACGCGAAAGTGGGCAAAAGTGGGCAACAG
Source organism: Pyropia haitanensis (assembly GCA_008729055.1). Lineage (NCBI taxonomy): Eukaryota > Rhodophyta > Bangiophyceae > Bangiales > Bangiaceae > Pyropia > Pyropia haitanensis. The sequence goes on from SDUX01000046.1 coordinate 124,542, forward strand.
TGGGCAAAAGTGGGTGAGAAGCGGCCTACCACCCCATGCACGACCGTGGGGGTCAAACCTCCGACATCGAGCGGGCGGATCTATGGCTGGAATGAGGGATGCGCGCCAATTCGGCCGCCGCATCGTGTGCAGCATCGCTGTAGACGCAAAAGTGGGCAAAAGTGGGCAAAAGTGGGCAAAAGTGGGTAGGAAGTGGGTAAGAAGTGGGCAAAAAGTGGGCAAAAAGGGGGCCAAATTAGGACACAAATGGGCAATTGGGGGCAAGAAGTTTCCATAACTGCAAAGAAAATTGAGGCGAAAGTCGCCAGAAAGTGGTCCAACAGTGGCCACAAAGTGCGCCCCGCCACCCAAACTGTCCACTGCGCGTTCCGCCCGTCACACTGGCGTGGACGGTGTGAGGGCGGAGAACTTTGCACCGTCCATCACACCTGGCTGTCGGGACCCCCACGTGGCAAAAACCATTCCACAAAATTGACACGTGGAAACCGGCGCTCCACAAAACACTCGTTGCATCCAACGGACGCGCCAACGAACGGGTCGGCCAACCACCCCATGCACGACGGTGCGGGTGGAACGTCGGACGTCGAGCGGGCGGATGTATGGCTGGAATAAAGGATGCGAGCCAATTTGGCCGCCGGAGCGCGTGCTGCATTGCTGTACACGCGAAAGTGGCAAAAGTGGGCAACAGTGGGCAAAAGTGGGTGAGAAGCGGCCTACCACCCCATGCACGACCGTGGGGGTCAAACCTCCGACATCGAGCGGGCGGATCTATGGCTGGAATGAGGGATGCGCGCAATTCGGCCGCCGCATCGTGTGCAGCATCGCTGTAGACGCAAAAGTGGGCAAAAGTGGGCAAAAGTGGGCAAAAGTGGGTAGGAAGTGGGTAAGAAGTGGGCAAAAAGTGGGCAAAAAGGGGGCCAAATTAGGACACAAATGGGCAATTGGGGGCAAGAAGTTTCCATAACTGCAAAGAAAATTGAGGCGAAAGTCGCCAGAAAGTGGTCCAACAGTGGCCACAAAGTGCGCCCCGCCACCCAAACTGTCCACTGCGCGTTCCGCCCGTCACACTGGCGTGGACGGTGTGAGGGCGGAGAACTTTGCACCGTCCATCACACCTGGCTGTCGGGACCCCCACGTGGCAAAAACCATTCCACAAAATTGACACGTGGAAACCGGCGCTCCACAAAACACTCGTTGCATCCAACGGACGCGCCAACGAACGGGTCGGCCAACCACCCCATGCACGACGGTGCGGGTGGAACGTCGGACGTCGAGCGGGCGGATGTATGGCTGGAATAAAGGATGCGAGCCAATTTGGCCGCCGGAGCGCGTGCTGCATTGCTGTACACGCGAAAGTGGGCAAAAGTGGGCAACAGTGGGCAAAAGTGGGTGAGAAGCGGCCTACCACCCCATGCACGACCGTGGGGGTCAAACCTCCGACATCGAGCGGGCGGATCTATGGCTGGAATGAGGGATGCGCGCCAATTCGGCCGCCGCATCGTGTGCAGCATCGCTGTAGACGCAAAAGTGGGCAAAAGTGGGCAAAAGTGGGCAAAAGTGGGTAGGAAGTGGGTAAGAAGTGGGCAAAAAGTGGGCAAAAAGGGGGCCAAATTAGGACACAAATGGGCAATTGGGGGCAAGAAGTTTCCAAAACTGCAAAGAAAATTGAGGCGAAAGTCGCCAGAAAGTGGTCCAACAGTGGCCACAAAGTGCGCCCCGCCACCCAAACTGTCCACTGCGCGTTCCGCCCGTCACACTGGCGTGGACGGTGTGAGGGCGGAGAACTTTGCACCGTCCATCACACCTGGCTGTCGGGACCCCCACGTGGCAAAAACCATTCCACAAAATTGACACGTGGAAACCGGCGCTCCACAAAACACTCGTTGCATCCAACGGACGCGCCAACGAACGGGTCGGCCAACCACCCCATGCACGACGGTGCGGGTGGAACGTCGGACGTCGAGCGGGCGGATGTATGGCTGGAATAAAGGATGCGAGCCAATTTGGCCGCCGGAGCGCGTGCTGCATTGCTGTACACGCGAAAGTGGGCAAAAGTGGGCAACAGTGGGCAAAAGTGGGTGAGAAGCGGCCTACCACCCCATGCACGACCGTGGGGGTCAAACCTTCGACATCGAGCGGGCGGATCTATGGCTGGAATAAAGGATGCGCGCCAATTCGGCCGCCGCATCGTGTGCAGCATCGCTGTAGACGCAAAAGTGGGCAAAAGTGGGCAAAAGTGGGCAAAAGTGGGTAGGAAGTGGGTAAGAAGTGGGCAAAAAGTGGGCAAAAAGGGGGCCAAATTAGGACACAAATGGGCAATTGGGGGCAAGAAGTTTCCATAACTGCAAAGAAAATTGAGACGAAAGTCGCCAGAAAGTGCTCCAACAGTGGCCACAAAGTGCGCCCCGCCACCCAAACTGTCCACTGCGCGTTCCGCTCGTCACACTGGCGTGGACGGTGTGAGGGCGGAACTTTTGTCGCCGACCGTCACACCTGGCTGTCCGGACCCCCACGTGGCAAAAACCATTCCACAAAATTGACACGTGGAAACCGGCGCTCCACAAAACACTCGTTGCATCCAACGGACGCGCCAACGAACGGGTCGGCCAACCACCCCATGCACGACGGTGCGGGTGGAACGTCGGACGTCGAGCGGGCGGATGTATGGCTGGAATAAAGGATGCGAGCCAATTTGGCCGCCGGAGCGCGTGCTGCATTGCTGTACACGCGAAAGTGGGCAAAAGTGGGCAACAGTGGGCAAAAGTGGGTGAGAAGCGGCCTACCACCCCATGCACGACCGTGGGGGTCAAACCTTCGACATCGAGCGGGCGGATCTATGGCTGGAATAAAGGATGCGCGCCAATTCGGCCGCCGCATCGTGTGCAGCATCGCTGTAGACGCAAAAGTGGGCAAAAGTGGGCAAAAGTGGGCAAAAGTGGGTAGGAAGTGGGTAAGAAGTGGGCAAAAAGTGGGCAAAAAGGGGGCCAAATTAGGACACAAATGGGCAATTGGGGGCAAGAAGTTTCCATAACTGCAAAGAAAATTGAGACGAAAGTCGCCAGAAAGTGCTCCAACAGTGGCCACAAAGTGCGCCCCGCCACCCAAACTGTCCACTGCGCGTTCCGCTCGTCACACTGGCGTGGACGGTGTGAGGGCGGAACTTTTGTCGCCGACCGTCACACCTGGCTGTCCGGACCCCCACGTGGCAAAAACCATTCCACAAAATTGACACGTGGAAACCGGCGCTCCACAAAACACTCGTTGCATCCAACGGACGCGCCAACGAACGGGTCGGCCAACCACCCCATGCACGACGGTGCGGGTGGAACGTCGGACGTCGAGCGGGCGGATGTATGGCTGGAATAAAGGATGCGAGCCAATTTGGCCGCCGGAGCGCGTGCTGCATTGCTGTACACGCGAAAGTGGGCAAAAGTGGGCAACAGTGGGCAAAAGTGGGTGAGAAGCGGCCTACCACCCCATGCACGACCGTGGGGGTCAAACCTCCGACATCGAGCGGGCGGATCTATGGCTGGAATAAAGGATGCGCGCCAATTCGGCCGCCGCATCGTGTGCAGCATCGCTGTAGACGCAAAAGTGGGCAAAAGTGGGCAAAAGTGGGCAAAAGTGGGTAGGAAGTGGGTAAGAAGTGGGCAAAAAGTGGGCAAAAAGGGGGCCAAATTAGGACACAAATGGGCAATTGGGGGCAAGAAGTTTCCAAAACTGCAAAGAAAATTGAGGCGAAAGTCGCCAGAAAGTGGTCCAACAGTGGCCACAAAGTGCGCCCCGCCACCCAAACTGTCCACTGCGCGTTCCGCCCGTCACACTGGCGTGGACGGTGTGAGGGCGGAGAACTTTGCACCGTCCATCACACCTGGCTGTCGGGACCCCCACGTGGCAAAAACCATTCCACAAAATTGACACGTGGAAACCGGCGCTCCACAAAACACTCGTTGCATCCAACGGACGCGCCAACGAACGGGTCGGCCAACCACCCCATGCACGACGGTGCGGGTGGAACCTCGGACGTCGAGCGGGCGGATGTATGGCTGGAATAAAGGATGCGAGCGAATTCGGCCGCCGGAGCGCGTGCAGCATTGCTGTAGACGCAAAAGTGGGCAAAAGTGGGCAAAAGTGGGCAAAAGTGGGTAGGAAGTGGGTAAGAAGTGGGCAAAAAGTGGGCAAAAAGGGGGCCAAATTGGGACACAAATGGGCAATTGGGGGCAAGAACTTTCCATAACTGCAAAGAAAATTGCGGTGAAAGTCGCTAGAAAGTGGTCCAACAGTGGCCACAAAGTGCGCCCCGCCACCCAAACTGTCCACTGCGCGTTCCGCTCGTCACACTGGCGTGGACGGTGTGAGGGCGGAACTTTTGTCGCCGACCGTCACACCTGGCTGTCGGGACCCCCACGTGGCAAAAAGCATTCCACAAAATTGACACGTGGACACCGGCGCTCCACAAAACACTCGTTGCATCCAACGGACGCGCCAACAAACGGGTCGGCCAACCACCCCATGCACGACGGTGCGGGTGGAACCTCGGACGTCGAGCGGGCGGATGTATGGCTGGAATAAAGGATGCGAGCGAATTCGGCCGCCGGAGCGCGTGCTGCATTGCTGTACACGCGAAAGTGGGCAAAAGTGGGCAACAGTGGGCAATTGTGGGTGAGAAGCGGCCTACCACCGCATGCACGACCGTGCGGGTCAAACCTAGGACATGGAGCGAGCGGATGTATGGCTGGAATAAAGGATGCGAGCAAATTCGGCCGCCGGAGCGCGTGCAGCATTGCTGTAGACGCAAAAGTGGGCAAAAGTGGGCAAAAGTGGGCAAAAGTGGGTAGGAAGTGGGTAAGAAGTGGGCAAAAAGTGGGCAAAAAGGGGGCCAAATTAGGACACAAATGGGCAATTGGGGGCAAGAAGTTTCCATAACTGCAACGAAAATTGACGTGAAAGTCGCCAGAAAGTGGTCCAACAGTGGCCACAAAGTGCGCCCCGCCACCCAAACTGTCCACTGCGCGTTCCGCTCGTCACACTGGCGTGGACGGTGTGAGGGCGGAACTTTTGTCGCCGACCGTCACACCTGGCTGTCGGGACCCCCAAGTGGCAAAAAGCATTCCACAAAATTGACACGTGAAAACCGGCGCTCCACAAAACACTCGTTGCATCCAACGGACGCGCCAACAAACGGGTCGGCCAACCACCCCATGCACGACGGTGCGGGTGGAACCTCGGACGTCGAGCGGGCGGATGTATGGCTGGAATAAAGGATGCGAGCGAATTCGGCCGCCGGAGCGCGTGCTGCATTGCTGTACACGCGAAAGTGGGCAAAAGTGGGCAACAGTGGGCAATTGTGGGTGAGAAGCGGCCTACCACCGCATGCACGACCGTGCGGGTCAAACCTAGGACATGGAGCGAGCGGATGTATGGCTGGAATAAAGGATGCGAGCAAATTCGGCCGCCGGAGCGCGTGCAGCATTGCTGTAGACGCAAAAGTGGGCAAAAGTGGGCAAAAGTGGGCAAAAGTGGGTAGGAAGTGGGTAAGAAGTGGGCAAAAAGTGGGCAAAAAGGGGGCCAAATTAGGACACAAATGGGCAATTGGGGGCAAGAAGTTTCCATAACTGCAACGAAAATTGACGTGAAAGTCGCCAGAAAGTGGTCCAACAGTGGCCACAAAGTGCGCCCCGCCACCCAAACTGTCCACTGCGCGTTCCGCTCGTCACACTGGCGTGGACGGTGTGAGGGCGGAACTTTTGTCGCCGACCGTCACACCTGGCTGTCGGGACCCCCAAGTGGCAAAAAGCATTCCACAAAATTGACACGTGAAAACCGGCGCTCCACAAAACACTCGTTGCATCCAACGGACGCGCCAACAAACGGGTCGGCCAACCACCCCATGCACGACGGTGCGGGTGGAACCTCGGACGTCGAGCGGGCGGATGTATGGCTGGAATAAAGGATGCGAGCCAATTTGGCCGCCGGAGCGCGTGCTGCATTGCTGTACACGCGAAAGTGGGCAAAAGTGGGCAACAGTGGGCAAAAGTGGGTGAGAAGCGGCCTACCACCCCATGCACGACCGTGGGGGTCAAACCTTCGACATCGAGCGGGCGGATCTATGGCTGGAATAAAGGATGCGCGCCAATTCGGCCGCCGCATCGTGTGCAGCATCGCTGTAGACGCAAAAGTGGGCAAAAGTGGGCAAAAGTGGGCAAAAGTGGGTAGGAAGTGGGTAAGAAGTGGGCAAAAAGTGGGCAAAAAGGGGGCCAAATTAGGACACAAATGGGCAATTGGGGGCAAGAAGTTTCCATAACTGCAAAGAAAATTGAGACGAAAGTCGCCAGAAAGTGCTCCAACAGTGGCCACAAAGTGCGCCCCGCCACCCAAACTGTCCACTGCGCGTTCCGCTCGTCACACTGGCGTGGACGGTGTGAGGGCGGAACTTTTGTCGCCGACCGTCACACCTGGCTGTCCGGACCCCCACGTGGCAAAAACCATTCCACAAAATTGACACGTGGAAACCGGCGCTCCACAAAACACTCGTTGCATCCAACGGACGCGCCAACGAACGGGTCGGCCAACCACCCCATGCACGACGGTGCGGGTGGAACGTCGGACGTCGAGCGGGCGGATGTATGGCTGGAATAAAGGATGCGAGCCAATTTGGCCGCCGGAGCGCGTGCTGCATTGCTGTACACGCGAAAGTGGGCAAAAGTGGGCAACAGTGGGCAAAAGTGGGTGAGAAGCGGCCTACCACCCCATGCACGACCGTGGGGGTCAAACCTCCGACATCGAGCGGGCGGATCTATGGCTGGAATAAAGGATGCGCGCCAATTCGGCCGCCGCATCGTGTGCAGCATCGCTGTAGACGCAAAAGTGGGCAAAAGTGGGCAAAAGTGGGCAAAAGTGGGTAGGAAGTGGGTAAGAAGTGGGCAAAAAGTGGGCAAAAAGGGGGCCAAATTAGGACACAAATGGGCAATTGGGGGCAAGAAGTTTCCAAAACTGCAAAGAAAATTGAGGCGAAAGTCGCCAGAAAGTGGTCCAACAGTGGCCACAAAGTGCGCCCCGCCACCCAAACTGTCCACTGCGCGTTCCGCCCGTCACACTGGCGTGGACGGTGTGAGGGCGGAGAACTTTGCACCGTCCATCACACCTGGCTGTCGGGACCCCCACGTGGCAAAAACCATTCCACAAAATTGACACGTGGAAACCGGCGCTCCACAAAACACTCGTTGCATCCAACGGACGCGCCAACGAACGGGTCGGCCAACCACCCCATGCACGACGGTGCGGGTGGAACCTCGGACGTCGAGCGGGCGGATGTATGGCTGGAATAAAGGATGCGAGCGAATTCGGCCGCCGGAGCGCGTGCAGCATTGCTGTAGACGCAAAAGTGGGCAAAAGTGGGCAAAAGTGGGCAAAAGTGGGTAGGAAGTGGGTAAGAAGTGGGCAAAAAGTGGGCAAAAAGGGGGCCAAATTGGGACACAAATGGGCAATTGGGGGCAAGAACTTTCCATAACTGCAAAGAAAATTGCGGTGAAAGTCGCTAGAAAGTGGTCCAACAGTGGCCACAAAGTGCGCCCCGCCACCCAAACTGTCCACTGCGCGTTCCGCTCGTCACACTGGCGTGGACGGTGTGAGGGCGGAACTTTTGTCGCCGACCGTCACACCTGGCTGTCGGGACCCCCACGTGGCAAAAAGCATTCCACAAAATTGACACGTGGACACCGGCGCTCCACAAAACACTCGTTGCATCCAACGGACGCGCCAACAAACGGGTCGGCCAACCACCCCATGCACGACGGTGCGGGTGGAACCTCGGACGTCGAGCGGGCGGATGTATGGCTGGAATAAAGGATGCGAGCGAATTCGGCCGCCGGAGCGCGTGCTGCATTGCTGTACACGCGAAAGTGGGCAAAAGTGGGCAACAGTGGGCAATTGTGGGTGAGAAGCGGCCTACCACCGCATGCACGACCGTGCGGGTCAAACCTAGGACATGGAGCGAGCGGATGTATGGCTGGAATAAAGGATGCGAGCAAATTCGGCCGCCGGAGCGCGTGCAGCATTGCTGTAGACGCAAAAGTGGGCAAAAGTGGGCAAAAGTGGGCAAAAGTGGGTAGGAAGTGGGTAAGAAGTGGGCAAAAAGTGGGCAAAAAGGGGGCCAAATTAGGACACAAATGGGCAATTGGGGGCAAGAAGTTTCCATAACTGCAACGAAAATTGACGTGAAAGTCGCCAGAAAGTGGTCCAACAGTGGCCACAAAGTGCGCCCCGCCACCCAAACTGTCCACTGCGCGTTCCGCTCGTCACACTGGCGTGGACGGTGTGAGGGCGGAACTTTTGTCGCCGACCGTCACACCTGGCTGTCGGGACCCCCAAGTGGCAAAAAGCATTCCACAAAATTGACACGTGAAAACCGGCGCTCCACAAAACACTCGTTGCATCCAACGGACGCGCCAACAAACGGGTCGGCCAACCACCCCATGCACGACGGTGCGGGTGGAACCTCGGACGTCGAGCGGGCGGATGTATGGCTGGAATAAAGGATGCGAGCGAATTCGGCCGCCGGAGCGCGTGCTGCATTGCTGTACACGCGAAAGTGGGCAAAAGTGGGCAACAGTGGGCAATTGTGGGTGAGAAGCGGCCTACCACCGCATGCACGACCGTGCGGGTCAAACCTAGGACATGGAGCGAGCGGATGTATGGCTGGAATAAAGGATGCGAGCAAATTCGGCCGCCGGAGCGCGTGCAGCATTGCTGTAGACGCAAAAGTGGGCAAAAGTGGGCAAAAGTGGGCAAAAGTGGGTAGGAAGTGGGTAAGAAGTGGGCAAAAAGTGGGCAAAAAGGGGGCCAAATTAGGACACAAATGGGCAATTGGGGGCAAGAAGTTTCCATAACTGCAACGAAAATTGACGTGAAAGTCGCCAGAAAGTGGTCCAACAGTGGCCACAAAGTGCGCCCCGCCACCCAAACTGTCCACTGCGCGTTCCGCTCGTCACACTGGCGTGGACGGTGTGAGGGCGGAACTTTTGTCGCCGACCGTCACACCTGGCTGTCGGGACCCCCAAGTGGCAAAAAGCATTCCACAAAATTGACACGTGAAAACCGGCGCTCCACAAAACACTCGTTGCATCCAACGGACGCGCCAACAAACGGGTCGGCCAACCACCCCATGCACGACGGTGCGGGTGGAACCTCGGACGTCGAGCGGGCGGATGTATGGCTGGAATAAAGGATGCGAGCGAATTCGGCCGCCGGAGCGCGTGCAGCATTGCTGTAGACGCAAAAGTGGGCAAAAGTGGGCAAAAGTGGGCAAAAGTGGGTAGGAAGTGGGTAAGAAGTGGGCAAAAAGTGGGCAAAAAGGGGGCCAAATTGGGACACAAATGGGCAATTGGGGGCAAGAACTTTCCATAACTGCAAAGAAAATTGCGGTGAAAGTCGCTAGAAAGTGGTCCAACAGTGGCCACAAAGTGCGCCCCGCCACCCAAACTGTCCACTGCGCGTTCCGCTCGTCACACTGGCGTGGACGGTGTGAGGGCGGAACTTTTGTCGCCGACCGTCACACCTGGCTGTCGGGACCCCCACGTGGCAAAAAGCATTCCACAAAATTGACACGTGGACACCGGCGCTCCACAAAACACTCGTTGCATCCAACGGACGCGCCAACAAACGGGTCGGCCAACCACCCCATGCACGACGGTGCGGGTGGAACCTCGGACGTCGAGCGGGCGGATGTATGGCTGGAATAAAGGATGCGAGCGAATTCGGCCGCCGGAGCGCGTGCTGCATTGCTGTACACGCGAAAGTGGGCAAAAGTGGGCAACAGTGGGCAATTGTGGGTGAGAAGCGGCCTACCACCGCATGCACGACCGTGCGGGTCAAACCTAGGACATGGAGCGAGCGGATGTATGGCTGGAATAAAGGATGCGAGCAAATTCGGCCGCCGGAGCGCGTGCAGCATTGCTGTAGACGCAAAAGTGGGCAAAAGTGGGCAAAAGTGGGCAAAAGTGGGTAGGAAGTGGGTAAGAAGTGGGCAAAAAGTGGGCAAAAAGGGGGCCAAATTAGGACACAAATGGGCAATTGGGGGCAAGAAGTTTCCATAACTGCAACGAAAATTGACGTGAAAGTCGCCAGAAAGTGGTCCAACAGTGGCCACAAAGTGCGCCCCGCCACCCAAACTGTCCACTGCGCGTTCCGCTCGTCACACTGGCGTGGACGGTGTGAGGGCGGAACTTTTGTCGCCGACCGTCACACCTGGCTGTCGGGACCCCCAAGTGGCAAAAAGCATTCCACAAAATTGACACGTGAAAACCGGCGCTCCACAAAACACTCGTTGCATCCAACGGACGCGCCAACAAACGGGTCGGCCAACCACCCCATGCACGACGGTGCGGGTGGAACCTCGGACGTCGAGCGGGCGGATGTATGGCTGGAATAAAGGATGCGAGCGAATTCGGCCGCCGGAGCGCGTGCTGCATTGCTGTACACGCGAAAGTGGGCAAAAGTGGGCAACAGTGGGCAATTGTGGGTGAGAAGCGGCCTACCACCGCATGCACGACCGTGCGGGTCAAACCTAGGACATGGAGCGAGCGGATGTATGGCTGGAATAAAGGATGCGAGCAAATTCGGCCGCCGGAGCGCGTGCAGCATTGCTGTAGACGCAAAAGTGGGCAAAAGTGGGCAAAAGTGGGCAAAAGTGGGTAGGAAGTGGGTAAGAAGTGGGCAAAAAGTGGGCAAAAAGGGGGCCAAATTAGGACACAAATGGGCAATTGGGGGCAAGAAGTTTCCATAACTGCAACGAAAATTGACGTGAAAGTCGCCAGAAAGTGGTCCAACAGTGGCCACAAAGTGCGCCCCGCCACCCAAACTGTCCACTGCGCGTTCCGCTCGTCACACTGGCGTGGACGGTGTGAGGGCGGAACTTTTGTCGCCGACCGTCACACCTGGCTGTCGGGACCCCCAAGTGGCAAAAAGCATTCCACAAAATTGACACGTGAAAACCGGCGCTCCACAAAACACTCGTTGCATCCAACGGACGCGCCAACAAACGGGTCGGCCAACCACCCCATGCACGACGGTGCGGGTGGAACCTCGGACGTCGAGCGGGCGGATGTATGGCTGGAATAAAGGATGCGAGCGAATTCGGCCGCCGGAGCGCGTGCAGCATTGCTGTAGACGCAAAAGTGGGCAAAAGTGGGCAAAAGTGGGCAAAAGTGGGTAGGAAGTGGGTAAGAAGTGGGCAAAAAGTGGGCAAAAAGGGGGCCAAATTGGGACACAAATGGGCAATTGGGGGCAAGAACTTTCCATAACTGCAAAGAAAATTGCGGTGAAAGTCGCTAGAAAGTGGTCCAACAGTGGCCACAAAGTGCGCCCCGCCACCCAAACTGTCCACTGCGCGTTCCGCTCGTCACACTGGCGTGGACGGTGTGAGGGCGGAACTTTTGTCGCCGACCGTCACACCTGGCTGTCGGGACCCCCACGTGGCAAAAAGCATTCCACAAAATTGACACGTGGACACCGGCGCTCCACAAAACACTCGTTGCATCCAACGGACGCGCCAACAAACGGGTCGGCCAACCACCCCATGCACGACGGTGCGGGTGGAACCTCGGACGTCGAGCGGGCGGATGTATGGCTGGAATAAAGGATGCGAGCGAATTCGGCCGCCGGAGCGCGTGCTGCATTGCTGTACACGCGAAAGTGGGCAAAAGTGGGCAACAGTGGGCAATTGTGGGTGAGAAGCGGCCTACCACCGCATGCACGACCGTGCGGGTCAAACCTAGGACATGGAGCGAGCGGATGTATGGCTGGAATAAAGGATGCGAGCAAATTCGGCCGCCGGAGCGCGTGCAGCATTGCTGTAGACGCAAAAGTGGGCAAAAGTGGGCAAAAGTGGGCAAAAGTGGGTAGGAAGTGGGTAAGAAGTGGGCAAAAAGTGGGCAAAAAGGGGGCCAAATTAGGACACAAATGGGCAATTGGGGGCAAGAAGTTTCCATAACTGCAACGAAAATTGACGTGAAAGTCGCCAGAAAGTGGTCCAACAGTGGCCACAAAGTGCGCCCCGCCACCCAAACTGTCCACTGCGCGTTCCGCTCGTCACACTGGCGTGGACGGTGTGAGGGCGGAACTTTTGTCGCCGACCGTCACACCTGGCTGTCGGGACCCCCAAGTGGCAAAAAGCATTCCACAAAATTGACACGTGAAAACCGGCGCTCCACAAAACACTCGTTGCATCCAACGGACGCGCCAACAAACGGGTCGGCCAACCACCCCATGCACGACGGTGCGGGTGGAACCTCGGACGTCGAGCGGGCGGATGTATGGCTGGAATAAAGGATGCGAGCGAATTCGGCCGCCGGAGCGCGTGCTGCATTGCTGTACACGCGAAAGTGGGCAAAAGTGGGCAACAGTGGGCAATTGTGGGTGAGAAGCGGCCTACCACCGCATGCACGACCGTGCGGGTCAAACCTAGGACATGGAGCGAGCGGATGTATGGCTGGAATAAAGGATGCGAGCAAATTCGGCCGCCGGAGCGCGTGCAGCATTGCTGTAGACGCAAAAGTGGGCAAAAGTGGGCAAAAGTGGGCAAAAGTGGGTAGGAAGTGGGTAAGAAGTGGGCAAAAAGTGGGCAAAAAGGGGGCCAAATTAGGACACAAATGGGCAATTGGGGGCAAGAAGTTTCCATAACTGCAACGAAAATTGACGTGAAAGTCGCCAGAAAGTGGTCCAACAGTGGCCACAAAGTGCGCCCCGCCACCCAAACTGTCCACTGCGCGTTCCGCTCGTCACACTGGCGTGGACGGTGTGAGGGCGGAACTTTTGTCGCCGACCGTCACACCTGGCTGTCGGGACCCCCAAGTGGCAAAAAGCATTCCACAAAATTGACACGTGAAAACCGGCGCTCCACAAAACACTCGTTGCATCCAACGGACGCGCCAACAAACGGGTCGGCCAACCACCCCATGCACGACGGTGCGGGTGGAACCTCGGACGTCGAGCGGGCGGATGTATGGCTGGAATAAAGGATGCGAGCGAATTCGGCCGCCGGAGCGCGTGCTGCATTGCTGTACACGCAAAAGTGGGCAAAAGTGGGCAACAGTGGGCAAAAGTGGGTGAGAAGCGGCCTACCACCGCATGCACGACCGTGCGGGTCAAACCTAGGACATGGAGCGAGCGGATGTATGGCTGGAATATGGCCGTTCGCAGAAGAATGATGGGATCTCCAGAAGAGGTCACAGCACTTCTCAGCATGGCACAACAGAATTCCTCGGAATTTCCGGCTCTGTCAGCAGTCAGGGCGCAATGTGGTTGGTCACAGAGATGGACCCTTTTCTGAGCACCGCAACGAAACCAACGCCGATTGGCTGGCGGCTGGGTGAGCAGGTCCAGAATGCGACAAGTGACCAGATCGCAACACGGACCAAGAGTTGGGGTTCTGACTCAGGTGTTGTGGGCTGCTCAGACCTGCTGTGAAAACAAAAGCGCCCCCAAGCAGAGCCCCCCGAAGAGTTCTCTGCATTTTGATTGGTCACATGGCTTTCTGAGGGAGAGGGGGAAAGCGGCTCTGACCTGCTGTGACCTGCTGTGACCTGCTGTGACCTGCTGTGACCGGTGTGAACGGTCACGACACAAGGACTTGGAGACAAAAGTCCTGCTCTGACGAGAGCGAGAGGCCTGCTCGGCTCTCACGAGCCCTGTCACTGCATGTGGTGGTGGGAGCACCCTCTCGTTCGAGGCCCGAGTGAGGACAGCGGGGGCGTCGGCGACGAAGACGGCAGCAACAACAGCGATGGGCTGATGCGTCGCCGTCCCCGCCCCCGTCCTCCTTCCGCCCCTTCTCCCCTCAGAGCGACGCGGAGGCCGACGCGCCGCCGCCGCCGCCGCGGTCGCGGCCGTCGCTTACGCGGCGGCGGCCGCCGCCGCCGCGGCCGCCGCGCCCGGCGGCTGGCCGGCGGCGGCGAGACCGCCGCCGCCGCCGCCGCCCCAGCCGCCCCCGCCCGCGGCCACCATCGGCGGGTACACAGCGGCGGCCACGCCCGGCGGCGCCCCCCCTCCCCCCATTCACCCTCCCTCCCCCCGTACCCACCCGCCCCCCCCCCCCCCATAGCCGTCACCACCCGCGCCGCCATACGCGCGGGGTAGGCCTATGGCGGGCGTCGCCGCTCCCACCGTCGGTGGCCGGTAATAGAGGGTGGCGGGCGGCAGGTAGGGCGGGGATAGGGGCGTGGCGGCGGCGGCAGCGGCGGCCACCGCAGCACGCGCCACGTCGGCGAGTGGAAGGGGGGGGGGAGGGCGGGGGGGGCGGCGGCGGCCACCGCCGCGGCGACCGTCGCGACGGTCGCGGTGGTGGACGGGGTGGGGGGCGAAGGGGGGTGGCGGCGTCGGCCGCCGCCATGGCCCCCGCCAGCACCTCGAGCTCTTCCACCCTTACGACAGTGCCGCCAGCGGTCGAGGGGGGAGGCGGTCAGCCCTGCCACCGCCTCCGTCGCAACCACCCCCGCCGCAGCCGCAGCTGCCGCGGCCGCAGGCGGGCAGGGCGCCCTTGCCCCCCTCCCCACCCCCCCCTTCCAGCACGAGCAGCAGCCCCCCGCCCCCCCCCACAGCCGCCCCACACCCGTCGGCTACACACGAGCCCGCGACGGACGCACCCACCCCCCCCCTCGGGGGTAGGTGCACCAGCCGTCCCGCCAGGCGCTCCGCCCCGTGCGCGGCAGCGGCGGACCAGTCGGCGCCGACGGGGGCGGGCGTCGTGGCGAAAGGGGGGTGGATGGCGCCGCCGCCTGGCGCCGTCGCCGGCGCCGTTGCCCACGCCGCCACCGACGCGGTGGCAGTGGCGGCGGCCGCCGTCAGGCGACCAAAGAAGCCGCCGGCCTCGTAGCCGCCGCCGCCGCCGCCGCCGCCGCCGCCGGCCACCCCGCCAATAAGCCGCCCCCCCCCCGCCCCCCCCGCCACCGTCGCCGGCGACCTCGTGAGCGGTGGCAGCGCCAGCACTGCCACCAGCGCCGCCACCGCGTCCACAGGCGTCACCGCGTCACGCGACACAAAACCGCACAGACCGCAAGTCGCGTGCGCGCGCTGCCGCTCCCCCATGCCGGCGCGGCTCAGTCTGATGCTGCGCCGCTCCCTCTGCCTAGCACAGGTTGCGTGAGCGGTGGGGGTGGGCGGGTCGACCGTGGTCGTAGTCGTGCGTGCGCTCTTCAAGCTGTCCCCTGGCGGTCGCGCCGCGGACGCACGAGGAGCCAGCTGGGCACCTGGTCCGCGCTGCCTTCAGCGCGCGCGCTGCCCTCTGCACGGGAACGTGTCACTGTCCAGCACGACTGTTTGCCAAACCGCGGTGCATCCAGGGCAGAGCTGTTTCTCAGCCAGTCCACAGTGCGCGACCTCATGTTTTTGAAGAACGCCTCTTTTCTACGACGGATTCATCTGGTCCGCAAAGCCACTCGAAAAAGGACATCGTTTGTCAGCCTTTCACTGCAGCTGTCCACAAAACTCATTCTCCCGTCCGCAACCTGCTCCGCGGAATCAGGATGAGGCCAAAATCCAAAAATGATGTTGACACAGACTCGTCCGTGTTTTTCCATCCACTGTGAGCAAGCCTCGTCGACCAAGCAGGCACGACGCTGCGCCACGCTCTGGCGTCAGCTGGCCAGCGGCTGCCCAGCATCTGCAGAAGCTTCTAGGCCGAAGCGAGGGGGCACCACCACACTGCAAGGCGGTACGCCTCGCGGTGGACCACGGGCTGTAGGACGCGTTGGCGACGGCTGCGCTGCCTCTACTGGGAGGGGCGGCAGGAGTAAGGATGGCACTTAACGATCGTTAAGAAAAACCTTACCGAGTTAACGATCGTTTAACGACTTTAACGATGTCGCTTAACGACTTTAACGACCCACCTTACCAACGTATTTGTTAAATACTTACATTGTACTGGTACTGTTGGTGGGCTGCCTCGCAGGCGCGGCACAAGGCAACCCAGTAGTTGGTCGCCTTTCCATCGCCGTCCAGCACGTGGTCGCTAGTTTTGCGAAAGGCAGCCCACAGGTCCATCTAGCTGCTCAGAGGCGCCCAGAAGCGACGACAAGGAAGAGTAGTGGTGCAGCCTGCGCCGGTGGCCTCGTTGGTCGCAGGAGCGCGCGGAGGGCAGCCGCGAAGTCAGCAATCCGGACCCTCAAGTCTTGGACTGAGCGCGCATGTGGCACCGTCCTCCAGAATTGCACTGCCCGACATGTAAATACAAAGGCGCCGGGAAGTAACGACTTTAACGAGTTTTCGTTCCTGGACCTTAACGATTTAACGATCGTTATAACGATCGTTTAACGACTTTCGTTTAACGACTTTTCTTAACGACTGACAACCTTAGCAGGAGGGCCGGACGGCGGCGATGGCGGCGCGGCGCGGTTGGGAGGGCGGCGGGGGGGGTGGGTGGCTGAGCCGCCGCAGCGGCGGTGGCCGCCACGCGGGTGCCGGGGGTGGGGCCGGCTGTGGGGGGCCTGGGAGGTGGATCGGTGGCGGCTGCGGGTGGTGCGGACAGCGGCGTCGCGGGCGGGGGGGGAAGCGGTGCGGGGCGGGGGGAGGGGCGGCGGGGGGGGTGGGTGGGCGGAAGCGGCAGCGGCGGGTGCCAATACCGCCGCGTGAGGGGGGGGGGGGGGGCGAGAGATTGACGCCCATGGAGGGGCCACCCGTCGCCGGCGGGGGCGCGAACTTCGCGGCACGCCGCTGCCGCCGACGCCGACCGCGTCGGCCGAGATGGACGTGCTGAGGGCGCCCGCCGCGGGCGGTGCGGGCGGCAGCGACACCAGCCGCCCGCCGCGCACGCGGCTGCCGCTGCCGCTATTCTTGCGGCCGCCTGCCGCCGCAGCCGCAGCCGCCAACGCCGCTGCAGATGCTGCTGTCGCGCGCGACGGTCGCCCACCCCCCCTTTGTTCGCCCCCCCCCTTTTGACGCGGCCTGGTGGCTGCTGTCGACGGGCACGTCGCCCGGCGAGGCGGCTTTCCCCCCTCCCGCCGCCGCCGCCGCCGCCGTTGGCCGCGCGCGGAGGCGGGAGGAGAGGGTCCGCTCCCACTCGTGCGGGCGCGGCGGCACCCGCGGCGGCACGTCGCCGCCGCCCGCCGCGCTCTCCGCGGCTGTCGACTCGGACGCTGCAACCGACGACGCGGCGTCATTGTCGTCGTCCGTGTCCCGAACGCTGCCGCCGCCGCCGGCACGGAGCGGCGGCCGCCACGCCCAGCCGCGGCGGCGGCCGCCGCCGCTGCCGTCGTCCGCGACGGCCTCTCCATCGTGGCTCCTTGCGGCCGTACCCATCGCGGACCCTGCCGGCACGGGCGGCGTGCCAAACCGGGGCGTCGGCGGGTAGCCGCCCCCGCCGTCGCCGCGGGCGGCGTCGCCGCCGCGGCCGCCGCGGCCGCCGACGGGCACGTCGTCGCCGTCGTCGGGAGTCGCAAAGCAGCCGAGGCCGGGGGGTGCAGCCAGCCGCCAGTTGCGGCGGCGGCCGCCGCGGCTGCTCCCGCCTCCGACCCCCGCGCGGGTGCTGCCGCCATCTCCTGCGCTCTCCCCGCCGCCGCTGGCGCCAGCCACACGGGGCGTACCAAACCCCGACGCCGCCCACGCGTCGGCGCGTCCTCCTCTGAGGCGGCTGAGCGAGTCACCCGGCCCCGGCCTCGCTGCGGCCGCCGCCGCGGCCGCCGTCTCGGCCGCCGCCGTCTGACCTGGCGACGGCGGCCGCGAGGCGGCGGCCACAAGCGCGACGAGCTGCACGCGGACGGAGCGTGGGAGGGCGGCAACGTCCGCCGCCGCGGCCGCGGCGGTCGACGCGGCGGCGGCCGCGGCGGCGCCGCGGCTGCTGCTGTTGCCGCCGCCGGCACCGCCGCGGGGTCTCGCCGCTCACGCGCTCGCCACGGCGGCGGCCGCCGTGGCGGCCGCGGACGCTGTCACAGCGCACGCAGTGGCGGGAACGGGCAGCGCCGCCGCTGCCTCGCCGGCGCGTTGCGGCGATTGGCGGCCGCCGCGCCACGGCGGTCGCCGCGGCGGAGGGGATGTCGACCCGTCGGCCCGGTAGTCGGGTGGCGGCGGGCGCGAGAAGCGGGTTGGCCGAGGACAGGGCAGAAGGGGGCGGCGTCGTTGTCGTCCCGGCGTGCACCGCCTGCGGGCGGAGGATAACGGCGGCGCGGGCTCCCGGCGGCGGTGGGGAATGGGCCGGCATCACAAAGAAGCCCGGCCGCCGCCCGCGGCGGCCGCCGCGGCGGCCGACGGCGGCAGCGGCCGCCACAGAGAGCCGCCGCCCCCGCCTTGCGTCGCGGGGAAGCCGCCGGGCGACGCCCCGCCGCCGCCCTCACTGCTGCTGCCGCCGCCGCCGCCGCCCCCGCTGACGGCGCTGCTCGAAAAGCCCGCCAGCCGCGCAACGGGCCGGAGCATTAGCGGCAGGCCCGCCCCCCGCCCCGCCGGCGCGCTCGGCGCGCACGCCGGCCACCCCGGGGACGGCGACCGGCCGGCACTTGAGCACCACGGCCTCGCCGCTGACGACGCTGGCGGCGCGGCGGCCGCTGTCGCCGCCGCCGCCACCGTCGGGCCCGCCGCCCGCGGCGGCGGCCGCCTGCGCCGCCAGCGGCAGCGGCGTCAGCGGCGGCTGCGGCTACAAGGCGCGTCGCGGCAAGTTTCTCGGTGACAGCGGCGGGCTGGCTTCGGCCACGGCCGCCACCGCACCCCCCGTCCGCGTCCCCCCTCCGTCGGGCGACATGACCAGCCACAACGTTGGGCGGCCACGGCGGCCGCCACCCACCTCTGCCCCACCCCCCCCCCCCCCCTAGCTCACGCCCTTGCCGCCCGCTGGGCGGCGACGCCGGACTCGTTGGCGGCCGCTCGGCCGACGGCCGGGCGCTGCCCTCCCGCCCAGGGCTTTTGGAGTTCCAGTCGAGCAGCGGCAGCGGCGAGCGCTACGGCAGAGGCCGGGCGGCGCCCGTCCCCGCCCCCCCCTCAGCCCACCGACGCCGCCACTCCCGCGACCACCTCCGTCGCCGCCGTGGCCGCGGTGGCCAGAACCACCCTCTCTTCCGCCGCCGCCCAGCCGCCGCGGCCGCCGCCGAGCCGCCGCGGCAGCCGCCCAGCCGCCGCGGCAGCCGCCCAGCGGCCGTGCCGGCGGTCCTCGCCGTTGACGGGGCGGCGGTTGCGGCGGTGGCGGTGGCGGCAGCGGTAAGTGGCGGCGCCACGGTGGAGCGGCGGTCCCCGCCCACACTGCCCCACCCCCCCCCCCCAACCCCCCCCATTTCCCGCCCTCTTGGCCGTTCACGGCTCGACCGGCACCGTCGCGGCGCCCCTGACGCGGTCGCTGCTGCCGCTGGCGGTCAGCGCCAAGCCGAGCGTCAACACGCTGCCGCCGCCGTCAATGTAGCCGCCGCCCGGCAACAGGTGCCCGCCCGCGGCGCCGACCAGCGACGGCGTCTGAGGCGGCGGCGGCGCGGGGGGGGCGACGGCCGGTCCGTCACGCTGCCGCCGTCAAAGCCGTCGACGCTGCCGCCGCCTCCGCCACTGGGGGGGGCCGCTGCCACTCTCACCACCGCCGCCGCGGTCGCTGCCGGCGGCCGTCTCGGCCGCCGTGCCGCCGGTGCTCTGGATGGTCCCCGCTGGCCGGATGGGCCGGAACGAGCAAAGCGGCAGCGCGAACGCGCGGCGCCGCGCCCGCCACGCCGAACGCGCTGGCGGGGGGGCGAGTAGCAGCAGGGGGCCCGACGGCGCGCGCCGGTCGCCGCCGTGCGGCGGGGGGGTGGCGTCGTGTTGGTGGGCGGGGGATGGCGACGACGCCATTGTCGGTGGCGGGCATGCCGCTTCCACTGGTGGTGGGGGGGGAGGTGCGGGAGGGTTCGTGGGGGGGGGGGGGGTGGGGGGGGGGCGCAGAAAGGTCTGAGGGCGGGCGGGCGGGCAGGCGGGCGGAGCCGGAGCGGCCGCCGCAGACGGCAAGGCCGCGGCCGGCGTCCACTGGCGGCGGCTGGTTCGACAAGCGCCGGCGGCGCGGCCGCCAACGCCTGGGGCGGGGCGACAACGCCGCCGTAACCGCGGCCGCGGCAGCCGGCCGGCCGCGCGGCGCACGCGGCCGCGGCGCTCCTCACGGCGGCGCGTCGGCCGCGGAGGGGTGTCCTCCCGTTCGACCGTCCCGCCCCCCCCGCCCTCGCGCCGCCCGCGCTCCGCAGTGGAGGAGCGGCCGTGCGACCCG
>SDUX01000064.1:0-22927 GCA_008729055.1 Pyropia haitanensis
TGCCACCGGAGGCGGAACGGGAGGAAGTCGGCCATAAGGATCAGCGCGGTACGGCTTCAGCAAGCTCGCATGAAAGGCGTTGTGAACCTTGCGATCGAGCACCGCTTGGGGAAGATCCAGGCGGAACGTCACATCGTTGATACTCTCAGTGACGCGGTACGGTCCTGAGTACTTGGGCATCAGCTTGCGAGCGCCTTGGAAAGCATCTGGCATAAGGTGTTTGGTACTTAGTAGCACCAGATCGTCCAGGCGATCTTGCAAGGTCGGCGATGGCGATTTGCGTACGCCGAGGCGCGCCTCATTTGCACTCTTGATGGCTGAGATGGCAGTCTCTTGAGCATGTTGGAGACCGCTTAGCCAGTCAGACACTGCAGGCATGCTTGACTCTGAGTTTTCGAGGATGTCCATTGGTACCGTCTTAGGTTCGAATCCGTAGTTCAGGAAGAAAGGGGAGTACGTTGTGACAGCATTTGGCGACCGGTTGTAGGCTACTTCGGCAGCAACCAGAAAGAGGTCCCAATCGCCTTGGTGATGGTTGACAAAGTTTCGCAGGATTTCTTCGATCTTCTTGTTCATGATCTCAGTTTGTCCGTCGGTTTGCGGGTGGTACGCTGAAGAGGCCTTGATCTTGACCTTGAGAATCTCCGTGAGCGACTGCCAGAAGTTGGAGAAGAAAATGCGGTCCCTGTCGCAGACAACATCAGCTGGGAGTCCGTGGTGTCGATAGACGTGATCATGGTAGAGCTGAGCTGCGACTGGCGCCGTACAGTCTGGCTTCATAGGGGCGAGGCGAATCATCTTGGAGAGGCGGTCGACAACGACGTAAATCCCGTTGTGGCCTCTTGGAGTCAGAGGAAGAGGCGTGATAAAGTCCATGGAGACACTTGCCCATCGTTGGCTCGGGGGGTCCAAGGGTTTGAGGTGACCCAGAGGTGAATGGGTGCTAGCCTTGTTCCGCTGGCACAAATCACATGTTTGTACGTATCTTTGGATGTCTTTCCGCATTGTCTTCCAGTAGTACTTGGAAGAGATAACCTTGGTTGTTTTCTTGACTCCCATGTGCCCTTGGCACGGGACATCATGGTAGTCGTGGAGTAGTCTTTGGCGTAGAGTACCGACGGGGATACACGTACGGTCACCTCGTTTCAACAACCTCATGTGTAGCCGGTAGGGAGATACCGGGTCTTTGACTAGGTCGGCAAACTCGGGGTCCGCGTCGTACTCTTGTCTTAAGGTGGCAAGGTCTTGATCACTTTGGTTGATGGTCATGAGGTTGTTGATTTCAGTTTTCTTGGGGAGTTCTTCAATGGTCTTGGTCAGCACGCGACTAAGAAGGTCTTGATTGGGGGCGTGCTTGTCGGGAGCATCTTGTGGCTGCCTGGAAAGGGCATCAGCCACGGGGTTCGAAGTGCCCTTGATTGGGACAATCTTGAACTGGAACTGGTCCAGAAACTCCAGCCACTTGACTTGGCGATCGTTCAGCTTCTCTTGGGTGCTTAGGTATCTCAGGGACTCATGGTCGGTGTGGACCTCAAAGGGTCTTCCGTAGAGGTAGCAGCGCCAATGCCGTATAGCTTGTACGACTGCAAGCAGTTCTCTTTCACGAATGCTGTAGCGCTGCTCGTGGATGTTGAGGGTTAACGAGAAGTACGCCACTGGACGCCGTCCGCGTCCATCATCTTGCTCAAGGACTGCGCCCACAGCATACCCGCTGGCATCTGTAGACACGTAGATTGGGTATCTCTTGTCGAAAGGCCTTAGCACCGGTGCGCTTGTCGTTAGGTCCTGCAGCTGCTCAAAGGCTTTCTGGGCGTCGGGTGTCCACTCGAAGTCGACATTCCCAGTCAGCCTCGTTAGCGGCGTAGCTACGGCAGCCATTCCCTTGATGAATCTTCGATAGAAGTTGACCATACCGAGGAAAGATTGTACATCCTTTTTGCTCCTCGGTGTTGCCCACGTACGGATGGCTTGGACCTTGTAGTCTTCCATAGAGAAGCCTTTCTCGGAGATGACGTGGCCAAGGTAGTCCACAGTAGTTCGAGCGAACTGGCACTTGC
The DNA here is from genome assembly GCA_008729055.1 of Pyropia haitanensis. Taxonomy (NCBI): domain Eukaryota; phylum Rhodophyta; class Bangiophyceae; order Bangiales; family Bangiaceae; genus Pyropia; species Pyropia haitanensis. The sequence goes on from SDUX01000064.1 coordinate 2,058, forward strand.
TCAGCTTGGCGTAGAGCTTGTGTTCTCGTAATTTCTCGAGTGCTAATCGTAGGTGCTTGAGGTGATCGTCGTAAGTTTCGCTGTAGACTAGGATGTCGTCGAGGTAGACACAGATGAAGTCGTACAGATAGGGTCGGAAGACATCGTTCATTAGGTTCATGAAGACCGCGGGTGCATTTGTCAGACCAAAGGGTACGACGGTGAACTCATAGAATCCGTACTTGGTTCGAAACGCCGTCAAAGGTATTGTTTCTGGGTCAAGGCGAATCTGGTGATAGCCAGAGCGGAGGTCGATCTTCGTAAAGTACTTGGCCTTTCGCAGTTGGTCAAAGATGTCGTCGATGCGTGGTAGTGGGTACGCGTTCTTGATAGTAGCCTTGTTCAGGGCCCTGTAGTCGATGCACATTCGCCAGCCACCGTCCTTCTTCGCCGCAAAGAGGACGGAAGAGCCCCACGGTGAGGTGCTTGGTTGGATGAATCCCTTCCTTATGAGGCCGGCCAGTTGAGTCTTGAGTTCTTCGAGCTCCCATTCGGCTAGTCGGTAAATTCCGCTACGACGCGGTTGGGCGTCATCGGTCAGCTTGATGCTAAATTTGTGACTGCGCTCAGGAGGGAGTCCGTCGGGGAGCTCGTCTGGGAAGACGTCAGCGTACTCTTTGAGAATCTCTTGAACTTCTTTCTTGTCTTCGTCTTGTCCCATCGTAAGGGCGTTAATGTCGAAGGTGCTGGAGGGATCTTCCGACTGCAGGTAGATGGCAAAAACAGGGCACCTCTGAACGAGGTCCCGAGCAAGGCGTTGCCGACTGATCAGAGCTTCGGGCTTCTTGAGGGAGGCAGTGATAGAAATGTTCTTGTGGTTGAACTTGAAAGAGATCTTGTTTTTCTTGTTGTTGATTTTGGCGTCCTTGTCATCGCGCCACTTCTTTCCCAGGATGAGGTCGTACGCGCTCAATTCACAAACAGCAAACCGAAGTCGCTCTTGGTACGGTCCGATGTGAATCTCAAGAGGGTCAACGGTTTCAGCGAGGACATGGGAGCGGCCATCGGGCATGCTTGCCGCGAAGTCCGTTCCTTTCGTTTTCACATGCAAGGAGGTAACGAGGCGCCTTGAGACGACGTTGATGGGAGATCCGTCGTCGAACAGCACCTTAACAGCTTTTCCATTGACAGAAGCAGTAGAAAGCAGAAGCCCGAGTCGCGGGCCTTCAAATGGTGACGACATATTTTCAGGAACCGAAGGAGCGTCTTTCACAGATGTTGAGGATTGTTGCTGCTTCAGTTCCGCTGACCTTTTGGGCAGTCCTTAGCCATGTGTCCTTTCTCGCGACAGCGAAGGCAGAGACCCTCGCGCATGCAGCGCTGGCGTTCGTCTGGCGTCAGCTTTTCGATCTTGATGCTGGAAATGTCCATCGGGACAACGCCCATCGTCGGTGGCTTGCCAGAAGTGCTGTTAACATTGCTGGTGATACGGGACACTCCAGCCTTGGCCGCTTCCACGCGCAGGGCGTCCGTCATCAGTGATTCAAGATCGGTGTACGTCTTGAGGCACAGTGCCTGCCAGATGTCGCGCTTCAGGCCTCGGCTATAGCGGTCGATCTTTTCCGCTTCGGTGATGTCCGGGATGTCCAAGAGGACGCTCAGGAAAGTCCTGTTGAACGTCCCGACGTCCTTGATTTGGCGCCATGAGTGCAGCTTGTCCCGCGCCGCCTGCGTCTTGTTTAGAGGGCTGAAGCGACGGATGAGCGCAGCCCGAAAGGTAGCCCAGTCGGGGACCGCCGTCGTCCGACTGTAGGTATGCCACCAGGTGAACGCTTCACCGTCCAGGTAGGTGCAGGCGATCCGACACGCTTCGTCAGGGTCAGTCAGTCGCACATATGAGTCCATGTGCGAGCACCATGCTTCAATTGTCCCGGGCTTGCCAGAGAACAGCGCGGGCTTATTCGGCCTCGCAGTCGTCGCGCCTCCACTCGAGGCCTTAGCCTTGGCGTCGGACAGCTGTTTCTTGGCGTCCGCCAATTCAACCTTATGAGCCTCGAGCTCGGCGCTCATCTGCGAGACGAACGCTGTAAGTTGATTCCATGACTCCGCGGAGGGTGCGGTTGAGGCCGTTCCCGGATTAATCGGGCTTACAGTCGCAGGATTCGGGGGGTCCATTGCGTCCTGGGTGAGGTCCGCAACAATCAAATTAACCCAACAGATCCGGTTTGACTTACTCCGGCAGAGCACGGGGCAAGTCTTACAAGATGTGTAAGTTAATTTGACCAAGCAAAATAGTGCTGCACTAGCTCTGGACAAGCGTGGCCGTCGTGGCTACCACGTTTCCAAAGATGGACAACACTATTTGATGGGTCACAAGCGATGCGATGAAGCAGAATTCGAAGACTCAAATCACGCAATCGGATTTTCCCGCCGGCCGCCGCGCACGGGCCCGAGTCGGGTCGTGCCGGATTTCCACGCGGGGGGATCAAAGGGGGAAAATCGCGTCTCTTGCACAGATCCTGGGGGGTGTTGCGAGGTGTCAGTCGGTGCGGCGCGCCAGCGTGCGGTGGTGATCCTTGCCACGCTGGTGGCGTTCGAAGTGCTCGACCGTCTCAAATTCGCGATCGCACACGTCGCAACGAGGGCGGGTCGCTGGACGGTTGACCGTATTGCGGTGGCGCCGCGACCAGCGATGGTCGCGCAGCACTGTCAGGCTGTTGCAACGTACACCGCACGGCTTGCAAACGTATTTGCCCTTGGGGATGGTCTTGGCGATCCGGCGCTGCTCTCGCTGCTCTGCTGCGCGCGCGGTCGTCGGTCGGATGTGGCCGATTCGTGGGGCCGGCGGCGCGATGTAGCGCCGGGCCGGATTCTGCGCGGGCAGCAGCAGGCGCCGGTTGGCTGGGACCGCCGGTCCTGACGTGGCCGGGCCCTTACCCTTGCGCGAGAGGGGGGGCTTGGATGCGGCTGGCGCCGCCGATGCGGCCGTCGCCGCCACAGAGGATGACGTGGATGCGCCCGCCGGGGTGCCACGTGCCGCCGCGGTGTCGCGCGCCGCCGCGGTGCCGCGCGCCGCCGGGGTGCCGCGCGCCGTCGGGGGGCGCGCCGTCGCCGCCGAGGAAGTCGGGGCGTCCGCCAACGCCGAGGAAGAAAATTCCGAACCTGATTTGGCACTCACTGGGTTTCGACAATCAGTCGACCAAAAGAAAAAAACCGTGACAGGGGCCACCAGGGCAGTGTCAGGGCAGTGTTCTTTCGGTGTGATTCGTGGAACCCGCTGCGTTCGTATTACAATGCCCGAGGCACGCCGAACACAGGGGGCAGCACGAGTGCACAAACACAGGGAGGGCCAAATCCAGGACGGAATCGCAACGTCACCGCCAAGAGGAAGTCAAACTATCTGAAGCTACCACATGTGAGGCACCACCCACACACGGGCAGCCCTCAACGTACTGGCGCCGGTGTCAGCAACCCGTGCACCAATGAGGATGCCGGGCGCGGGGAAGGTGACGGGTGGGATGACGGTGATGGGGGTGGGGAAGAGGATGGGCGTGACGTCGGTGAGGGTCGAGGGGGTCGAAGGTAAAGGAGGTCTTTGTGTCTCTGTCTGTGGTTTTTCTCCCGAGGTCTCTCCCGGTGGCGCCCACACTCACGCATTATATACCCCCAGGGGGGCACCCAGGGTGCCCCAAAGCATGCAATTGCCCGTCGTGCCGGTGGACGGCACCAAAGCTCTCAAAACAAAGCATGGGCTCTCAGAACAAAGCAAGGGTGGGCGTGTGCGCCCCAAGGCGCCCCACCAGAAAGCCCCAAACGGGGGGGGGACGGTGTGCGGCGCTCGTAGCGCCGCGCGGCTGGCCCCACGCGCCATTCGACCCGAAAAGCCTCAGAGGCGTGTAAGCAGACGCCAATCTTCGGGTCGAATATCTCCCGTGGGTCAGCAAGTCTTGTCGCTCCCATTGGTCCACGGGGAGATTGTTCCGGCTTGCTGACGCGTCAGAGATGTGGCTCGTCTTTTGGTCCGTTAGTCCGTTGATCCGTTGGAGACTGTACCCGTCGGCAGATGAGTCAGGGTAGTGTCGGTTAGCCAATCCGCGGCTCCCGTGCTGACCGTCCGTTAGTAGTAGATTATCGGACGGACACCGCGGCATGCCCCAGATTACTTTGGAGTTGATGCGTCTTGGAAGGAGTTGGCTGAGAAGGACAGGGAAGGAGAGGCCCCAGTCCTTATCCCCTAGGCTCCAGTCTTGGGGATTTAAGGGGCATATCCTTACACACGGTCCGGCCGGCCGCCGACGAGGGAAGAAAAACCCCCCCCCGACCGCAGGTCCGGCGGCGGCCAGCCCCCCCACCCCCGCTGTGCAGCAACGAAAGCGGCGGCCGCCTTGGCGGGGCCAGCGGCGGCTGGGGGCGTGCCCCCAACGCCTGAGACGGCGGCAGGCCCAGCGGTAGTCCCCTTGGCGGGGGTGACGGGGGGGGGGGAGGGAACCACGAGCCGGGGGCGGCGGTGGGCCCGGTGACGGCCCCCTTGGCGGGGATGGCGGGGGGGGGGGGAGGGAACCTTGAGCCGAGCGCGGCGGCAGGGCTGGTGGCGCCCGGATTGGTTGCGGTGGTGGGGGCGGGGGGAGGGCTCCCCGCGCCGGAGTCGGTGGCGGGCAGGAAAAGGGCGGGATGGCGGAGGTAGGCGAGGCTGCGGGGGAAGCTCCCTGGACGAGGGCCGCAGCGGCCGCCGCCGCCGCATGCAGGAGTTGAGAGTCTAGAGAAGAAGACCAGATCCACGGCAGAGACGGGGAGGACAGAGTGGGTTAGTACGTGCGCGCAGCGACAACGAAGACGTGCCTCATCATGAGTAGAAATACTCCCCACACGACAATGACGAGGCCCACCCACGCGAAGACGAAAAGAAACATACTCGCAGTGTGTCCGGTTGGCAGGAAACGACGCTGTGCACGGCGACGCGAAGGCATGACGCGACGGGGAATACGCCGTGGTTGGGGGTGTGGTAGGGATGCCGGCACATGCGCTGCGTGGATGTGACGGTAGGCGCGGGGGCGCGGGTGCGGAAGTGGAGGCATGGTCGCCGGTGCCCTGTTCGTGGGGGCCCTCAGCGAGTGCTCCGGAGCAGCCATTCGGCAGCGCTGTGGGGGGGGAGTGCTGGAGGGTGAGTCATGGTGGCGGATCTCGCCAGACGAACGTGTGTGGGGCCAGGATTGAGCGTCGGCTGAGCGCACCGGCACGGAGATCAGCCCACTTTGCACCCTGCGTGCAAATCTCGTTTATAGCTTCAAGCAACGTTAAATATGTTTGAGAACAGGCTCTTGACAGGAGTGGTCGGTAGCCCAGTCGGTAAAGCGGCGTGTGGTCAAGAGGGCCAGAGGGCGCTTCGATCTTCGCACTCACAGCCCGTCTAGTTTTGTCCGTATACTTCAGCTCCTCAAGTTGGAGAGCGTTGGCATCGAAGCAGGGCAAGTCGTCATGCGTTCATATTATTGCTTTTCTTTTGTATTCTGTTCAAGCAGGGCCTTACGTCGACAGCACGCTTCCCCCGCGCCGCCCCGCCGTGGCGAGCGCCGTCGCCGCCCCTGCCGCCACGGCGGTGGCGACGTCGTCGCCGGCGTCCGCCCCCACCCCCCCCACCCCCCGGTGGCACCGTCGGCCATCTCCCCCCGCCGCCACCCCCCACCGCCCCCACTCCCACTCCCCACAGGATGGGGCCGGCCTGCGCCTGCATGTAGGTTGGAAAAAACACCGTGGTCATGGCGAGCACCCCCGGCAGCGGGGCCTCCCCGCCCCCATTCACCCAACATCCGACAGGAAGACGACGGTCAGGGGGCGGTGGCCATTGACGGTGGCGCGGAGCCGGGACAGCGTGGCCAGCACCCTGGGCGGGTGCTGGCCACCACGGCGGAGGCGTTCGGCGCAGGGGGGGGAGGTCGCCCCCGTCGGCAGCGGCGGCGGCGGCAGACAAGACGGTAGCAGCCGTGGCGTCCCGCCCCCCGCTCCGCCTCCGCTTCCCGTGCGCGTTGAGGGTGGGGCGCAGCCCACCCCCCTCCCCCCTCCCACCCCCCCCCCAAACACGCCCGCCTCCACCCCCGGCGGCACAGCCCCCAGCTCGGGCCGCCCCAGCAGCGCCCCCACCGCCCGCACAAATCCCCCCCCACCAAGGAACCCCTCCCCCACGGGTGAGGGGTCCCGCCACGCCATCCCCGACAGGACCGCCCCATACAGCGCCGCCGGTGTCCCTGCCGGCACCGCGTCCACACTCACCAGGCGGGTGCGGGCCATCGCAGCGCACCCCGCCACCGCCGACAGGGCACAGGCCTTGCCTGTGGCGGGACCCCCCACGAGGAGGAGGGGGGATGTGGTCGTCGCCGCCGACAGGCGGAAGGAGGCCAGGACGGTGGCCAGCTGCGCGGACCGATGCGGGAGGGCCCGCGAGAGGGGCGCAAGCGCCGTGAGGAAGGTGGCGGTGGGGAAGGTGGGGGGTGGGCCCCCGCGTGGAGGGAGGGGGGGAGGGCTTCCAGACAGCGACAAAGTGGGAGATCGGGGAGGACGCATGGCGCCCGTTGGGGGAGGGCGGTGACGGGGGGGTGTGAAGGGGGGCGGGGGGGCATGTGGGCGGCGGGGGCGGGACGTGGGCGGGAGGGGGGGGGCGTCGGAGTGGGGGTGGCCACCGCCGCCGCGTTTGCGGCGGCGGCGGCAGCGGCGACGGCACAGGTTGCGGCGGCGAAGACGGCGGCGGCAGAGGCGGCTACCGCGGGCGCGGCGGCGGCAAAAGTGGCGGGGGTCGCCGCGTGGGCGGTGGGAAGGTCTCATTTTTAGGAAACGCGCCATAAAATTCGCTCTCAGGCCCTCACAAATTGCTAAAGGGCTGTCGAGAAAACAAGACGAAGTGCCTACCCTCTCTAAACAGCGTCCCTACTGGTGAACTCACTGCGAGTAGAGGAACATACTTGCGTGAACCCCCTAGTGACGAGAAGCACTCCATCTCCCGAAACTTTTCCGCAAACCCATACTTGCCGCTTCGGTCAGCCGACGACTTGACACACTCAATGTATGCGAATACCATGGGCTGGTCCATCAGCACCACAGCGTAGTGCAATGCCTCGCCGTAGCTCGTCCGACGGAAGACCTCCACAGCCCCGTTGCGCGCTTGCCGCCTATCTTCCGAGTCAATTGCGAGGAGCCAATTCCGTCGTCTCGCCTCCGATCGAAGCCGCGCTGACCCCGCGACGACGCCACTGCCCAGTTCGACACGGAAGTACTTCTTGGCCAGGATGACATCTGGTAATTCGCGAACGTCTTCCAGACGCAAGGCAGCCTTCATGTGCTCCAATTCCGTATCAGACAGTTCCTCTGGAGCAAGACTTGGAGGCAACAACATGACTTGAATATCGTCATTCGACGGAAAGGCGTAGCTGCCCTTGGCAAGACCTGCACTAGCTGGGGTGCCAGTAGCGAACGCCCATTGACTTGGACAGTTTGTCTCACCAAACGCCGTTAAGAGTTCAGCTTCATACTTTCTCGTTATCGCGTTCGTCAGAGCCATATGGGGACGACTTCTTGACCGAATCAGCGATGACAGGGTCCCGATCGCTCGCTCAGTGGGGAATTGCCACCACACCCAGGCGGGACCACACGACATGAGGTTCGGAACTACGTCTAGCAAAATCGCTATAGGTAGGCGGCACAGGCTAAGTCGATCTGGTTGATGCCGGTAGACCTTGTCGTAAAATGTGGTACAGAAGTCCCGTAGGTTGGTTCTAATCGACGACACGTCGCTTCGGCTTAACGGTGTTGGTCGGAATAGAAGTCGGCACGCCAAACTTAAACACATAACCATGTTGAAGTACGCGTCAGGAAGTCGCCCCGCCAAGGTTGGCTGTGCTGTGCTCAAGATGAAGTACATCCAGTCCACAGCTTTGTACGACTTGTGGTGAAGGTTGACGTCTCGAAGAGCTCGAGCCTGTGCTCTGGGAACCGTTGCGCGAGCACCCCGAATTTCACGACCGATCAATGCGGCGTGGGCTTGTGTCAGCGCGTACTCTTCTGTGCTGCCACCGGGCACAGTCCATCGCCCTGCAAACAAGTCCCACAGCCTTGGGACAACATTCGATAAGATGAGGTGCATTGTATCGTATGGCACCAATGACGGACCTAATGACCGCAAATACTTGAGGTGTGGGTATCGTTCTTCGTCTTCTGTACTGGGGCAGCTCAATAGGGAGTGACCTTTGATGCCACAATTCTTGACCAGTTCTTCGACGGCGCTTCTTGGACCAGGCTCGCTGCGAAGACGGGCTACTTGGTTGACATTTGCGGCAAAGCCAGAGGTAGACCGCCGATCTTGCGATGGTTGGCCGATCGAAAATAGCGGCTGTCCGGTGTGAGGATGCTTAGGCGGATAGTAGTACCTGGTACCTGAGTAGACGCCTTGAAAGTTTCGTAGCCGACCAGGCGTGCGCCCGCCGTTGCCCGTCATATTGAGCACTTTGTCTCCTGCCGGCATATCTGACGTGACCTGCAGAAGGTAGGCTCTCAGCGTGACGGTCTCATCAAGGCCAGCTACCTTCACGCCAGAAATTCCTTGCGAAAGTTGATTTAGCTCAGCTATGACGGGATGGAAAAACGATTCCAAGTCCGCCGGCTGGCCTGGTCCCGGCGTAACGCACAAGATCAGCTGGGATACGACCCGCGACCGCCGACTTGGCTCCAGGTTTAAGACCGTGACGACGATTGGCCAAGTGTCGAACCCTTGTTGCCTAAAAGCCTCGAAGCCATCGGTGGATAGGCTCAGCGCGATGTCGGTGTCAGCCGTGAAGTAGCCGTCAGCGACCAGCTTACGAAACGAAGACCCATCGTACCAATCCCTAATCTGGTCAATGGGCTTGGTGGCGGCTTCTCGCGCGCTTTTCATAGTCGTCAGCATCTCGCTGCCAAGTACAGGATCGACCACCATCGCTGTGAGCCAAGGGATAAGCGACCAATATGTGACTTGCTTAATAGGGGCGCCAGCACTCGTCCGCCTAGGCGCCCCACACACTTGGCACTCTGAATCGGCCTCCTTAGTCCCTGCGTAAGCTTGGCAGCCCGCTGGACATGCATCGACCTTGGTGGTGTGAAGCTCAACCAGGCTGTTCACGAGCTGGTCGAGCGCCTCTGGAGTGCGACTGACAAGGTCGTGTCGGCGCTGTCGAAGCATGACCGCCGTAGCCTCCTTGGTTAGACCAAATTGAACTTTGTAAGTGTAGAAGACAACATCTTGTATGCTTGCTACAAAGGTCTCTACTGGTACACGCACGCCATTGGCTGCCACGTTTTCCTGATAGGCAGGGGTCGACACAGGATCGTCAACTGCTTGTCCTCTTGGAATCTCCAGGCCACCTTGTTCTGGGTCAGACACATCCAAAGTAGCCTGTGACTCGTAAATTGGTCCAACCTGGTCACTATCGTCAGAGCTCGTTGACCCACTCGATTCGGGAGGGGTCATGCTAGCCTCTTCCGGAGATAAATAGTTGGGCGGCGACGCTTGCACGGCTGATTGGCCTGGAGCGTGAGGAATCCTCCCAATAGATGTACCACTGTCATCGGGATCGGCCAATCTGCTCCGCTTGTGGGGGTTGTGGCGGAACCAGGTGGACCTGTGCACGGCCCGCCCGCCACATCTGACGCAGTGGCACTGGCGACTCGCGTCTTCTGCTTGTCCTGGCATCGTGGCTTGTCCAGCACGCAGTGCACGTCGGAGGGACCTGCGGCGTCACAGCCGGGAACATGTCGCGACGCTTTTATAGAGTCTGCCCCCCCCCCCCCCTCCCCCAGCGCACTCAGAGCCCCTCTGCGTTCTCAGTCCCAGCCACTCGGCTCCCTTTGAAAGGCCAAACCAGAATCATCGGGAGCCGTGTAGGTCTCACTCTGGAACTTTCACAGAGGGCGCGTGACTCTTCCAGAACACTCGTGTCGCGACTGGAACATGCTGGTGACGCCCAGAAGCGTCCAGAAGACAGCCTCTCAACCAGTGAGCGGGCCCGATGAGATCCAAATAAACGGGATATCCATCAATTTCCGTGATCTCCGGGTTTGATGATCCCCAGACGGCGCCCGACCGGGTCAGAAAAAACGGGATATCAATCAATTTCCGTGATATCCGGGTTAGAAATGCTGGATATCCCGATTATTTCCGCCGTAGGGCGGCGGCGGCGGTGGCGCCGCCGCCGCCGCGGCCGGGCGCGCCAAAGGCGCCAAAGGCGACGCCTCCTCCTACACCGCTGCCTGCCGCGCGCGCCTCGCCGACCGCTTCCAGGCGCTGCGCGAGACGCTCCCCCCCGACGCGGTCGCCGGCGTCAACCACAAGGCGGCGCTGCTGGGCGTCGCGGCCGCCTGCCTGCGGCGGCTGCTCGCCGACACGGCGGGCCTGCAGGTCGCGCTCGCGCTGAGTAGCGCGCCCCGCCTCGACGCCTGGGTCGCCGCCGTCGTCGCGGCCGCGCCGACCGTTGCCGACGCGATGGAGGGGGGGATGGCCCTCTTTTGTGACCGCACGGGGTGGGCGGCGGGGGAGTACTGGGAGGTGGAGCGGGGGGGAGGGGAGGGGGGGGCGCCAAGGGGGGGGAGTCCGTCACGTCGGCGGTGACCGCTGACGGTGGTCCCGGTGCGGCGGGGGAGGGGGGGTGGGGGGCGCGCACGGCGGGGGGGGGGAGCGCGGCCTCGTCCTCCGCCGCGTGCGCGCGACGATTGGGCCCGCGTACGGCGGCGCGGGCGGCGAGCGCCCGCGCTGGCTGCCGCCCTCGTTTGTGACGCCGCCACCCCCCCCCGCCCCCCCCCCCACCGCCGCAGGGGCGCACGGCCGAGGCGGCGGTGGCGGCGGCGGCAGCGGCGGCGACGGCGTCGGCAGCGTGGGCGGCGGCGGCGGCGGCGGCGGCGGCGGCGGCGGCGGCGCCCCCCCCCCCCCCCCCATCCCCCTCCCCTCCCCCCCGGCGCGGCGGCCGGCGCCACCGCCGCCACCACCGCCCTCACCGCCTTTTGCGCGGCGTCCCGGGACGTGACGTTTGCCCCCCACGTGGGCGTCCCCGGCCGCGTCTACGCCACCCTCCGCCCCGAGTGGCTCACCGGCCTCCCGTCGGCGCCCGCCGCCACGTTTGTGCGCGCGCGGCTGGCCGCCGCGACGGGCGTCCGCACCGTGCTGGCGGTGCCCCTGACGGTGGGGGGGTGGTGACGGGCGTCGCCGCGTGGTACGATACGCGCGACCGGCCGTACGAGGCGGCGACGGCGGAGCTGGCCGCCCGCATCGCGGGGGAGCTGGGCAACGCGTACGGGGCGCGGCAGATGGGTCGGGCGGGTGGGGGGAGGGGGGAGGCAGAGAGGGAGGGGGGGGAGGCTGACGCGGTTTTTTTCGCCTAGAGGGTGGGGGGAGGAAGGAAGGGGGGGGCGGGCACAGGAAGGGGGGGGGGGGGGGGGAGGGGCTTGGGGAGGGAGGGTGGCCACGGCGGCCCTCCGCATGCATGCAGGACGCCCCCGGTTGGGCGGGGGTACGTTGGGCGGCGGCGGCAGAGGACTGGCAAAGTGGGTACATCGCGGTGGATGGGGGCGGGGGTGGCGCCGACTGGGGCGAGTGCCGCGCCGCGGCTGGCCCAGACCACCCGAGGAAACCATAGGGAATGGGCGGGGCGGAGGGGGGACGCGGCGGCCGGCTCTGTCCCCGTCTCCCCTTTGACAGACGTTGGCCGCCGAGAGAGGGTAGAGGCTGGGACGGCACGGCCCGCCGCCGCGGGCACCTCCCCGCGCCCGCCCGCCACCCCGTCGGGACGGCAGCCCCCACCACCGCAGGCGGACGCAGGGGGAGACGCAAGCGTCGGAGCGGGGCGCCACCGCCGGCGTCCGTCCCCGCGCAACACACTGGCGCAGGCGCCGGGGGGGGAGGCGGCCGCCAATGGTCGCGCGAGGGGGGGGGGCACACCCCCACCTCTGCCACGCTGTGGCGGTCGGGGGTGGACGTCCTCCCGCGCAAGCGGGGACGGCACACTCCGCCCTCGCCGGACGGGAAGGGGGTGTCTTCCTCCGCCGGGGTCGGGCCGGGACTTTCCCCCGCTCGAGGGAGCTTCGCCCTCGGCAGCGGCGCATGGACTTGTCCCCGCCAGAGGCTGTCACGCTGTATTGTAGACAGTCAGTCACGTACTTACCGATGTCCATAGGCACCCAGCGCCACCCGCCAGACAGCTGTAGGCAGTGCCAGCTGGCAACGGGGGGCTGACACCACCATCGCCCCGCGGGCGCCGCCGCTCCACCGCCCCCCCCGCGTGGGGCGGCGGCCCGCCGCGCACACCCAATGACCGCGCGATAGACGTCCGTCCCCGATGCGCTCTGAACAGCGCCGTCGCGGCGGGTTGGCGTGCGCGCGTCGACGGGTGCGGCAGCGGTGACGGCCAGGGTGGCGGCGACCGCGGCCGCGGCGGCGGGTAGGGGGGTGGCGGTGGTGGCGCTGGCAGACGCCGCCGCCACCGCCACTCAGGACGGCGGTGCTGGCGGCCGCACCACCCAGAGTGGCGGTGGTGGTGGTCGACGTCATCCCCCTCGTGCATCGGCGACTGGCAGGTGCGGGCGGGCGGTGCCCTATCCGGGCCTGCCAGTGGACATCGCTGCTGGGTGGCCGCTGGCCAGCGTCACCCACGCCCGCACTCCGCTCCCTCCTCTCCCCCGCTTTCTGCCCCCTGTTCCCTTTTCTGTTTCGACGGCCGCCGCTTGCCGGCGCTCCTCCGCCACCCGCCCCGCCATTGTGCCGTCATCTCCTTTGACAGGAGCTCTGCTGGGACGCGTCGGTCCTCGCGCCCGCCTGCCATGCGCCCGCGGGGTGCGCCCGCTCGCCGCGTCCGGTGCGCGCCTACGTCAGCCGACGCACACCGGTTCTGGGAGGGGGGACGGCGCGCAGCTGGTGGGCCGCGGCGCTTCCCTCGTCACGGCCTGACTCGGGCGGGCGGGCGGGGCGGACGGGTGCGGCGGGGTGGCGTGAAGTGCCGTGGGATGAGGTGATGTAGAGAGGAAGGGTGATTGGGCAGGGGGGGGGGGGGAGCGGCGGTGCGCTTCCCTCGTCACGGCCGACACTGACGTGGGGCGGAAGGGGCGGGCGGGGCGGCTGGCTGATTAACCCCGTGCCCCGCTGGAGGCGGATTTCCCCAGCGGCGGGTGGCCGCGTGGTGGACGTACAGGCACGCACAGCCGCGGGGGTGGCGTGTGGGCGCGCCCACCCGTCCGTTCACCCCCCCCCCCTCGTCCGCGTGACGCTGAGCTCTGGCTGACGGTGCCACCATAGGGACGGCACCGGGCGTCGCGTGTGTCCCTGCGTGGGGTGGCTGGCCCGCGCGGGTCGATGGCAGAGCTCGCCGCGTGATGGAGAGGAAGGCGGGCATGGAGGGCACGCGTTGCAGCACAAGGGGGAGAAGCGTGTGTATAAAGGGACGACGGTGGCTGCCTCCTTGGTGCGGTTGCTGTCCCACACCATCCCAAGCACAGCCGCTCACGCACCACTCACCCGCCTCCAACAACCGCGGTATTTGCCGCCTTTGGCTCTACCCTCTCCACCCTCCCCACCCTCCTTTCTTTCCACGTTCGCCACCCATCCCGTTCTGCCCACCCGTCCCGCGCTTTTCGCCCCCACCGGACCCCCTTGCCCACTACCACACCCCCTGGACCACTGTCGACGAGGTGACTCTCCTCGGCCGAGCACCCCCTCCCTCCCTCTTACCTTCCTCACCTCACCGGCGCCATGTATTCGAGCAAGCCCCCCGCGAGCGGCGGCAACCCGCCCGTATCCGCTGGCGACTGGTCGCTCGAGACGTCCGACGCCGCCGAGGCTGCCTAGCGTCAGGGCTGACCTGGTCGATCTGCCGAGGAGGCGCCCGCCATCGTCGACCTCTAGGGCGGCTCCGCCCGCTGGCGACTGCAGCGGCGGCGGGCCGTCTCCACCATTGTGGCCTGGTACCGTAGCGCGCGTAGGAGAACCCCCTGTAGGTTGCGGGACGCGGTAGCCAAGGTCGGCTGGATCCACCTGCCGATGAGTTGGTCGTGCCCGCTGTAGAGTGCCCGCGTAGACACGAGCGCAGTCGCACCGACGCTGGTGCGCTGTGTGTTAAATTATTTCTAATTTAAAGCTAGTTTTCTTCTGGTCATCCCAGTCGTCCGGCTCGGCGTAGGCGTCCTCTCCCCCTCTGCTACCCAACCCGTGTGTGTCCATGGGGCCAACAGCTGCTGGCCCAGCGGTGGGGGCCAAGGGGTCGGTATGGCTGTGGCGGACGACACGGTGGGTGGTGGCATGGCCCGTCGGTCGCTGAAACTGTGGCCCCGCATTGCACCAGGCCCCACCGCGGGAGGCCCTTCCGTGAGCTCCTCGCGCGGTGACTTCCGACGCATCGGCGTTGCAACGCGAAGGCAGAGGGGGGTGGGCTGAGGGCTGGGGTGCGGGGGATTGAGGGGAGCGCGGTGCGTAGGACCAAGAGGATTGGATGCGGGCCAAGCAGCCGCGGAAGCAGAGTTCGGTGAGGGGCCCTATCCAGTTCTAGAGCGGGCGGTATGTGCTACTGGCCGCGGCAGCAGAGTTTACCGAGGGGCCCGTCCGGTCGTCGAGCAGCCGATGTGTGCTACCGACGAGAGCTCCGTACGCAAGCCGCGTGTGGGCGGATGTTGGTGTCCCTTTGCCCCACTGTGGGGGCCAATAGGCGCACTGCGTGGCGGGCCACGCGGCGGGCCGGCAGCGCGGGCGCCGCTGCGGCGGCCGCCGCCGCGAGGGCGGCCGCCGCGGCGGGTGGCTGGCCGGCAATCGCGGCGGCGAGCAGCGCCGACGCCGCGACGAGCGGCGGCGGCGGCTTGCGTCGATGCGGCCGCCGCGTGGGCGACGGCGGCGGCGCGCGCGTCAGCGGCGGCGGCGACGGCGGCGGCGGGGGTGGCGCGCCATCGGCGCAGTCGAGGAACGGCCGCAGCGGCAGCTGGGGCGGTGACGGTGGCGACGGGTGCAGAGCGGGCAGGGGCACCACCGGTGGCGGCGGTGGCAGTGGCGGCGGCGGTGGTGGGGGCGGCGGCGGCGGCGGCGGCGCAGTCCCGGGCGGCGCCAACTGGACGACCGCGCGTGGCGGTGGCAATCGCGGCGGCGGCGGCGCGGGTCGCGGCGGCGGCGCCAGCTGAGGCGGCGGCACAGGTTGCGGCGGCGGCGGCGGCGGCTGCGGCAGCGCCAATGGCGTCGAAGCGAGCAGGGGCACTGGCGGGATTAACGGCTGGGCGCCGAGCGGCAGCTCGGGCGCCGTTGTCGGGGGCAGGGCTCCGTCGGCAGCAACGGGGGGTGGGGGGGGCACAGGGATTGGGGGCGGTGGCGACGTCGCCGCCGTCTCGCCTTCCTGCGCGCCGGCCGCCGCCGACGATGCCGCTGCCGCCGCCGCTGCCGTTACCGCTGCCGCCGCCGCCGCCGCCGTCCGCGCCCGCAACGACCGCCGCGGCGTCGGGGACGACGAAGGGGAAGCGGCGGACCGCCCCGCTCCCCCCCCTCCCCCCCCCTCCCCCCTCCTCCGACCAGCGGCACCCGCGCGGCGCGGCCGCTTCGCGGGCCCTGCCGACAGGGGAGACGCCGCCGCCCGCTGCCGGCGGCCCCGACGCCGCGTTGACGGCCGCGTCACGCGTGCCGAGGACGCGGGCGACCAGGGCGGCGACGGCGGCGACGGGCTCCGCGCGGCCAGTGGGGGGGGGCCACGGGCGGGGCAGCCCGAGGTGGCGACGGCGACGGCACCCGCGCGGGGCTGCCGCCGTCGGGCGAGACGGGCGGGGCGGCCGCCACGGCCGGCGGCACGGGCGGAGCGGTCGCCACGGCGACCGCGGGCGGCCGCGCTCAGCCGAGCGCCGCCGCTGCCGCGGCGGCGACACGCACGGCCCGTCGGTGGTCCCGCTGCGGTCGAGGCAAACGCGGCCACGGGGGCGGGGGGGGGGCGGGGGGGGCGGCCGGCCAGGGCGTGCGCATGGCGCGGGGCAAACGACCGTCTTGCCGGGCGCGGGGGTGAGGGGGGGGGGGGGGGAAGAAACAGACGAATAGAAAGGGAGGGGAAGAAACAGACGAATAGGGGGGAGGGGGGGGTAGGACGGGCGTGGCCGCGTGGGTCGCAGCGGGCTGGAAGCACGCGGCGCAGCGGGGACGGCCGGCCCGGACCAATTTTTTTTTTGGCCTAACCGGGAGCTACGCGAAATGGCAATCTGAGCCGCTGCGTCGACGTCGGCAGCACATCTCGAGGCGGCGGGCCCCGTCGATGCCTTGTCACCAAACAAGAGCGGCCGCCGGCCGCCCACCGCGGGGTGCGAGTCACTGCCGGCACCCCTCCGACCCCCCCGCTCCCCACCCCCACCGCCACCTCCACCCATACTCCCACTGTCACGTCCCCCCTCTGTCCCGTCCCACATCCCGCCGCCATCCCCCCCCCCCCCCCCCCCCCCGCGCCCCGCGAGGCCGCGGCCATGCGCGCCGCCTTAACCCCCCCCCCCCGTCGCGTCGTCGGCGCCCGGCGACGCGCCCCGCCGGCCGGCCGCCACTCGCGGCGGTGGCGGCCGGCCAGCCGGGGCCCGCGTGTGCGTCGGAGGAGGGGGGGTGGGGGAAGCTTTCGGATGACGAGTGGTGCGTTGGGGGGGGTTGCGACGACGCGGGCGGCTGGAGCCCCGGCGGCGCCGCCGCGCCCACCGTCGGGGACCTGCTGCGGCTGCTCCCCCCCCCCCCCCCCTGACGCGGCGGCCTACCCCATAGAAATCAGCAAGCGGCTGCTGCCGACGCCCGCACCGCCGGCTGCACAAACACGTACAAAAAGGAGACGTAGATGGACAGCAGCGTCTGGACGACGAGGAAAGACGCGGTCACCGCCGGCCGGGTGAGCCCAAGCAGTAGCGACGCGCCGCCAATGACGAGGCCCGCCAGCGGTGATGGTCTTGGACCGCCGGGCGTCGGGGGGGGGGGGGGGGGGGGGGGGGGGGGGGGGTTGGTGCCTTCTGAGAGCACGGCAGGCCGACGCCAGCGTCACGCCCGTCGAAGCACGTCTTGCAGCCTACTACCACAGGAAAAAAGCGCAGCCTCCACGTGATGAAAACGAGGGGAAAGGGGGGGGCGGGGTAGGGGGGGGGGGGGCGCGGGGTCGGGGGGGGGGGGGGGGGGGGGGGGGGGGGGGGGGGCGGGGGGGGGGGGGGGGGGGGGTGGGGTGCGGGGGGGGGTGGTGGACACTCTCGCCGGCCATCGGTGTCGTTCACTCGTACTCCCATCGAAGTGAGGCACAAACGAAAATATGATCAATCTACCTAGAGGCCGATCCCTCCTACATACTACCACGAGATGAGCTCCTCACCCCAGCCAGGACGCCCCTGGGGGTTAGTCCTTACCGTCGGCCCCTCGCTCTCTCGACTCACCCTATCGTAATACCAATAATCAGTAGAAAACTCCCGCCCCCCCTCCAAACGGTGCTCCCACAGCCATCTAGCCAAATGATTGGCCCGAGACTCAAACGCCGGAGGGACGTACGTCGTCCCAACCACAAAGGCGTCTGGGTTAAACCTAATCAAGCGCAACGCCGGCTTAGCGTAGTTCTCAAATGAGGCTCGCATCACCACCTCCCTGGAGATCTCAGACTCACGTGGATACAGACGGTGAGCTGATTCGTCCACCTCCAAAATAAACCAACCCCCCCGAACAGCCAACACAAAATCCGCACGCAAAGCCCCCCCACGCTCCTGGAACGACCATTGGGCTCGGTAAGTCCCAACTTCGGGGTGGCCGGTCCACGAAGTCATGGGCCGCCACCCCGCCGACTCCAAAAACGATTTTACCTTGACCTCGAAGCCATTCTTGAAAACCAACCCGTGGGCTTCGCGCTCGTGCGTCATCCGCGCGGATCGGCCCTTGTAGCGCCGGGGGCACTGAGTACAGCGCTCAGCCCCCGTCCGGATGGCCTCTTGGTGAGCCGCGACCGCCCCGGCGTCGGGCGCGGTGCGGGCGACCGTGGCGGGCGCGCCACAGAGGGCCACCGCCGCCGCCACGGCTGCAGCCAACGACGCCTCCTCGTCGATGGCGTGCGACCCCTCCGTAGCGCGGCCGCCGGCGTCCGCATCAGTCGTCCGCCGGGAGCGCATGGCCGCCATATTCCGACGAACCTGCTCACGGCGCCGAGCCAGCTTCTCCTCCGGCGTCAGGTTCAGCTTCTTGCCCATAATGGCGTCGGCGTGTGGCGGGGTATAGGGCGGGGGGTGGGGGGCGGAGCAGGTCGTGGGTGGGTCCAGAGGTAAAAGGGGAGGTACTGGGGTGGTGGGGAGGCCGTGGTGGGAGCTGTGGACGGTTGCCGACTCAGTGGTGGGGGTCTGGGGGGCGGCAAGCGCCTTTTTTTATACGAAAAAATTTTTTCCTTGCCTTCCTCGGCGCCGTTTGTCCGCCTACCGGGCCAATACATGAATATTTGTAACTCTTTTCATCTTCTATGCGTGGCTTCATCAGTTTCGAGTACCCAATGACTTCTGTCATCACCATTCCATGGTTCTGCCTCATTGTTCCAAAGAACAGATCGAACAGATGTAGTTGGTTGTTCAAAACTGACACGGTATGGTAATTTCAGGGTTGAAAATTTGACATGATTGGAGGTTTTCAGGAGGAGCTCGTCGGCAGCCGCCGCCGTCGCGGCGGCCGCAAAAAGCCCCTTGATGACCCCCCCCACGAGCCCCCCGTTGGTGGCACCGCCACCCCATCCTCCCCGTCCCCCCCCCCCCCACCCCCCCATCAACGCGGTCGTCTTGCCCGACCCGCTCGCCCCCACCGCCAGCACCGTCGCGTCGGCCCCCCCCGCAACAGCCGCCACCGCCGGCGCACCCGCCGCCGCGTACAGCGCCGCCGTGCCGCCCGTAATGACCGCGTCGACGGCGTGGCGGCGGCCCGCCGCGGCGGCCGCCGCCGCCGCCGCCGCGACGCGGGCCGCCGAGACCGGTGGCGGTGGGCCTGAGGGGGGGGGGGGCGGCGGCAGCCACACCACACCGGCGCGCCGCCGTTGGGGGGGGGCGCTCAATGCGCAGCGGTGGGTCGGCGGGGTGCGGGTGGGGGTGCACCCCGCACGACGGCGGTGACCGCCCATGGGGGGGGGGGGGGGGCATCGTGCGCCGCCCGTCGCGGCGGTTGCCCGTAACGGTCCCCGTAACGGTCCCGGGGGGTGAGGTGGGGGGGGGGGGGGGGGAGAGGGGGGAGGAAGAGGAGAGAGCGAGGGAGGGAGGAGGAGGGGGGAGGACGAGGAGAGAGTGGGGGGGAGGGGGGAGGGAGGGTGGGGGGGAGGAGGGGGGGGACGAGGGGAGAGTGGGGGGAGGGGAGAGGGAGGGAGGCGGGGAGGACGGCCAAGTGGAGATTGCGGGGGGTGTGGGGCGAGGGGCGGCAGGGCAAGACGGGCGCCGCGGCCAAAGGATCAACCGCGGCACACGGCGTGGCACGGCCACGGGGGGTGGCGAGAGGGCGGCCGCGCCGGGAGGGCGGGGGGGAAGCGTGGGAGGGGGACGGACGCCGCCGACGCGGCGGATCCGTCGCCGCCCCGCGCTGGCCACACCCCCGACCCACGTGGGGCGCCCGCCGCCGCCGCCGCGCGGCCGCCGCCGCGCGGCCGCCCGGAGGTGCGCGAGGTCACCCGCCGCCGCCGCCGCGGCCGCCCGCCGCCGACGCGGCGCGCCGGTGGCGGCAACCGCCGCCGCCGCGGCCGCCGCCGCCGCCGCCGCCGCAGCCGCGAGCAGCGGCGGTGGCGGCGGGACTGGCTCTACCCCCGCGGCCGCCGCGGCGGCGGTGGCAGCAGCAGCAGCAGCAGCAGCGGGGTGCGCGGCGGCCGCGGGGGGGGCCGCCGCCTCTGCCCGAGTGGCCGCCGTAGCCGGGGGGAGTCGTCGGATGGTAGGCATCGCCTCATGCAGAAACGCCAAGAGGCGTCGTCCGCCCGCGCGTCAGGCGGCAGGCAAGCTGAGGAGCCGCGCGCGCGGAAACGCGCTACGGGTTGGTATGGAACGCGGCGGGACGAATGGGCGGCGAGCGGGGCGGTGGCGGAGACCCGGGCGCGGACCAAGCGGCGGCGGCGGCACTCCCCCCAGGGGGCGGCCGAGCCTGTGGGGGTGGGTGGGGCCTCTGATCGGGTGCCGGAAAGCCCAGTGTGGGCGCGACGCGGGACGCTCTGGCGCGGCTGATGCCTGGGCCTGTCGCTCGCCGCTGATCTCACGCGATGCGCGCGCGGGGCGGCCACCGCCGCGTGCGGCCGGTAGGACCATGCAGGCGGGATAAGGACGACCGCCACGGGTCCGGCCAGGTGGACTGAGGGCATACCGGACGAGCACGCAGCAGGAGAATCACGTTCAGAGTCGGCGGCTGCACCGGTGGGCGAGAGCGTCGGGCGGGGGCCGGTCGTGGCGCGCCGGAAGTCAACCCACGAGGGGATCGGGGCCCGACTGCATTCGCCGTGCACGCTAGGATAACACGGAAGCGCCGGCGGGGGGAGACGGAAGGGGGGCGGAGGGAGGCGGGGGGGGGCGTTTGGTGGGGGTGGCGCGTTTGGCCGTGCGGGCGGTAACCCAGGCTGGAACGCGCGGCCTGGGCGGTGTGCTGCGGTTGGTTGTTGGGCATGTGGTGGCGCTCTGGTGCGCTGTGCGGAGATGCGACAGGCGTACCGGCACCCGGCGACGGCGAACGGAGTGAACGGCGACGGTGAAGCGGCGACGGTGAGGCGAAAACGGACGACGCGCGACCGGCACTAGGCGCCGTCCTCGGGACGCGGGCACCGGCGGCGGCGGCGGCGGCCGCGGTGGGGGGGGGGGGGGGTATCGCAACACTGTGCGACGCAGGCTGGCGTCGTGGAAGGGGGGCGGGTGCAGGGGGGGGGAAGAGGGGG
>SDUX01000128.1:0-20000 GCA_008729055.1 Pyropia haitanensis
GCAGGCCATTTGCCACCATTCGGCCCGTGTCTACCCGACGGGTCAACATCCGCTACATTGTCGAGCACAGCCGGCGCCCCTTTGCAAACAGCATGGCACCGGCAGCCAACAGGGCTCCACGACGCGGTTGCGCAACGCGTTGCGGAGCAGGTGCGGCAGATTGGCAACCCGTCGGGCGACGCTTCGGGCCGCTCTGCGGTCATTGGCGTCTTTTGCGAGACGGTGGAAGAGGGTCAACGGCGTTGCCAACAGCTTGTGTGGCATCCCCAGACATCGTGCCGAGCCCCCGCCGCGGGCTGCTCTTCACGACATGCGTGACGTGGCCGTCCTCAAGTTCCACGCTGCGGCAGCCACCATTGCGCAGCGTGTCCCAGAGGCCCCGGCGGCGGCGGCGGCGGCGGCGGCGGCGGTGGTGGCGGCGGCGGCGGCGGCGCCCCTTGGTGCCCCCCGTGCTCCCGCCGCACCTGCCCACTCCTCCGCACCGGTTGTCTCGGCGAGCGCCTCTGGCCCCACGAGCGGCACGACCCGCGCCGGTGGCGATGGCGGCGGCGGTGACCCCGAGCCCGACACGCGGCCAACGTTCCATGTGCACACCCTCTTTTCCGATGGCGGCCGCCCAGCTGATGACGCCTCCTTGATCGCGTCGTACACCGGCAGCAAGTCCGCGGCCGAGGTCGTGGCTTCCACCATCGCGCGCCCGTCTGTCGGCGTTGTCATCGTCGTCGGCTCTCCTGCGGTTTCGACAGGCACCGACTTCCCCTCCATGGTGTGGGCTTTGTTCCTCGGCGGTCGGAACCTGTTGACGTTTGGCCAAGCGTCTGGTCGCCTGTGCCGGTCTCCGTCGCTGGTGGGCACGGCGGTCGTGTGGAACCCACAGGGCTACTCGCGCGTGCTCATGTCGCAGGCGACGGTCGAGCGGGTGCCCAACTTGGCGGCCCTGGGCAACTTTGACTTGTGGTCTGCCCTCCCTGCTACCGAGTGCCGCAGGCTCGGCTTGGACGCCACCCTCGATGGCTGTACGCGAGACACGTTTGTGTCGTGCATTGCGGGCGGGTTTGCGCGCTGCGACTATTGTGAGGAGCAGCAGCAGCGGCTGAAGCGCCGTCGCGAGTCGGATGGCGCGGGGTCACCCGCCAACCCTCCCGACTCTGGCGCCAGTGGTGGCCGCCGTGAATACCACCCTGGCGGCTCTTCCTCTGGCGGCGGGGCAAGTGAGACAGCGGCAGAGCGCAGCGCGCGATTGCGCACTCCTCTGCCGGGGCTTCGTTTTCCGACAAGGAGGCGCCTGGCAGACGACATGGTCATGACCCCTCCGTCGTCGGGGCCGCCGCCCACGCCGACAACGACCACCCTCATCGAGTCTTCGATGAGAGCTGACACTGGGGGCCTCAGTCGTGGTCCGGTCATGACGTCGCCGCTGACGCTGTCGCAAGCAGTTGCAGTTCCGCCAACCTCTGTCGTTCCGGGCTCTGCCACTGCTCGTGGAGGCAGTCGTGCCAATGCCGGCGATGGCCCGTCATCCTCGTCCGCTCCTCCTCCTCCCGCGTCTCTCCAACCCGCCGTGTTTGAGAGTGCCCGCTACGCGCTGGCGGATGACCGGGCGCTGGCGGCTTTTGCGCTCACCCAGGAGACTGTTGAGCGAGGCCAGCGTGCAGCACTTGCTGTGTGGCGCAGCTACGACCAGGGGGGCTACCAGCCGCCATGCTCGTGGTGCCGCGCGCTGTCTGTGCCTGTCTCTGTCGGCATGAAGCACACGTCTTCCTCGTGCTTTATTCGTGTTTGCATGAACTGCGTTCGACCGAGCATCCTACGCGAGTCGGCGAGGACGCCGACAATGGGAGACGTTTGCTGTCAACCGCGCAGCATTTGCAAGGAGGACCCCAAGCCTTGGGATCTCAACACGGATGGGCACATCGACCCGACCATCGTTCGCTGTGACGGCTGCTGTTTGCCACGGACGGTGCGCTGCGACGACGAGACGGCGCACGACATGCACGGGGCAGCGCAACTTGGGCCGACCAAGTGCCCGTGGACGTTGTGCATCAAGGTCATCCTCATCCAGGTGCTCCTGGCGCGCACCCACATGTCTGTCGGCAAGCCTGAGTTTGCGCCGGCCTTGTTCAAGGCATGCCAAGTCAAGTGGACGACCCCGCCAAGTCATGCCAGCCAAGGAGCGCCAGAGCGCCTTATCCCCGACGAGCTGCTGGCGTGGGGGCCCAACACGCGCCAGCAAGGTACAGACGCGATTGCGCGCTGGCTCACGAGCGGCGGTAAGCTGCCCAACATCGTTTTGTTTGCACCTGTCTTGGCGCGTGCGTTTGATCTATCGTTTTGACAATGCGTGAATTTTGAGTTGGCGCCATAAAGCTGAGGAGGGGGAATGTTAATTCCGAATTTGTTTCCAATTACATTCGATAAAAAATTCACAACTCACCAAAGTTGGACGTTTCACTGATGGGTCACAACACATGCAGATTTCAATACTTAACTGAAGGACTTGGATCGACACCGCACCGTACCATCCGAGTAGTACTACTGATCCACGACATCAGTGGTCCTGCTTGTAACAAAGTCAGCAAGCCAGTGCTACTGGTGCATGTGCCCAGTAGTGCTACTCGTACCCACTTCACTGAACCCCGCCAGTGGTGCTCCTGGTTCACAACACGACAAGTGCTACTCTTCTCGAGCTCAGACAGCCAGGCCAGTAGTGCTACTGGAGCATGCAACCAGTAGTGCTACTCCAACCAACTGGACAGGACCCCGCCAGTTGTGGTCTGGGGTGACGGGAGAGTAGTGCTACTCGTATCGAGTTGACCAAGGCAGACCAGTAGTACTACTGGGGCACGTGCCCAGTACTGCTAGGACCAAATTCACAGCACCCCTCCAGTGGTGACGACACCAGTAGTACTACTGGTGACCAGTTCAGACAGCCAGGCCAGAAGTGCTACTCGGGCATGCAACCAGTAGTGCTACTCGAACCAACAGGACAGGACCCCGCCAGTTGTGGTCTGGGGTGACGGGAGAGTAGTGCTACTCGTATCGAGTTGACCAAGGCAGACCAGTAGTACTACTGGGGCACGTGCCCAGTACTGCTACTCGGACCAAATGCACAGCACCCCTCCATTGGTGACGACACCAGTAGTACTACTGGTGTCCAGTTCAGACAGCCACCGAGGTTACTGCACATGGTCAGCAGGGCCTCTGGGCATTGCCACGAGTAGCAATACTCCCTCCAAGCAGAGTGGTCCATTTTGCATGTGATGTTCAGTAGCACTACTGGTCGTGGGAGTTGTGGACCTTTTCTGTCCAGGACTGATGGGTCGAGTGTGTACCAGTAGTACTACTGGCAGACGTCTTCCACAATGTCTTTCGTTTCACAGCTCTCGGTCGAAAACAATTATCGTAAGTGCGACTTAGTTGGACTTACTTTTCTGACAGACCAGTCGCCCGGAATTGTTATTGACCATTTATTGACCTATTTTTTTTGGATCACGCGTTTCGATTTACGTGGCCGAGAGACATGCTCGGGCCCCTCGAAATCGGGCCATTGGAAGGGTGTCCGTATCTATAAATACCGTGCTTGTGACGTCCGTCCAGGTCTTCTTTGTCCGCCATCCGATCCCCTGCCTTCACTCCAAATCTCTGGTACCTCGCGTGCTTACCCCACACCTGCCCTTCCTTTGGCAATCACCTCTCCACACTGCTCTCTGTCGGCTCTGTTACGTACCCCCTCACACCGTCTTTTCGCACACCACTTTCCCTTCCCCCTGGGCTCGTCCTCACCTTGCCCGCGGCATGGCTCGGTCGCCGCGAAAGGCGACCTCTCGTGCTCGGGGTCGTGGAGGCGGTGGGCGCGGTCGCGGTGGCAGTTCGGCGGCGGCTGCCGCGGACAGTCCCCGTGCTGCGGATTCTTCTCGCGGCCGCGGTGGGCGTGGTCGTGGACGTGGCGGTCGTGCCGCTGGGGCATCTGCTCGTGGCGGTGGTGGACCCGCCTCTCGTTCGCCGTCGCCGCAACCTAGTGCTGTCGCCCCTGCGGGCGGTCGCACGCAAGTGGCGGCCTGTGACGCTGCCGAGGCGGCATTGCTTCTGCGCCCGCCCTCGGAGGCCAGTGATTCTGGCGCTGAGTCTGGTGGCGCTTCTGGCAGCCGGCCGGCGTCTGGGGCTGCGTCTCGGTCGCAGTCCGGCGAGTCATCTTCCTCCCGCCGCGGCTCCGGCGCGTCTGATGCTGGCGGCAGCGCGCGCGAGTCGGGCGATCAACCCGATGCGGCCCGTTCCGACGGCGGCGCTGACGAGGCAGGTTCCCGCGGCGACGGGGACGAGTCGGGCTCTGGCTCTGAGGAGAGCTCCAGTGGCAGTGATGGGAGTGGCTCCTCTGGGAGTGGCTCGAGGGCCTCTCCCCCGGCGGCCAAGACTCCCGAGCCTTTGTCAGGCGCTGGTCGGTCCGGCGCCCTTCGACAGACCCGCCTGCCGACGCGTTCGTCCAAGGACGCCTCTGGCGCTTCCACGGCGTCTGCTGCGCGGACACCGTCGTCCCGTGTTGCAGCACCGCGGCGGCCATCGGCGTCATCCGCTGCGGCGTCGCGTCGGGTGCCGCTGTTGGACCAGAACCTGTCGGTCACTGTGCGCGGCATCGAGTTCACCCCGGACGCATCGGGGTCCGTCGTTCCGACGGCGGGGTCGTCTGCTTCGGCGGCTCAGCGTTTCGCCCGCCTCTACAAGGTCACCATGATCATCGGTCGGGTGCGCAACGTTCGCGTGCTCGTCCGATCCGTGCGTGATACCGAGCACGCCGACGTCAAGAAGTACATCAACTCGTTTTCTACGACGGGCTACGATTGGGCGCACGGCATGATCAAGGTGACGGAGGACTTTACGCTGGGCAACCAACGCGCGTTTGATCCGTTGGTGGTTGGCGAGGATGGTGTGCTGGAGGACAAGAGTGACCGGCAGTACGTCACCGTCGACGGGCACCACCGACAGATGGCGTTGGTGACCGTCTTGGAGCGGAAGCTCCCGAATGCGTCGGAGACCTGTCGGTACGCCCTCGTCAAGCGTCGCGACGGCAAGCCGATGACGGAGACGGAAGTGCTGTCGTTGGGTTTCGACTCGAACGAGTCGACGGTGCAGACCAAGGCCATGGACACTGCCGACGTCGTCGTCTTCCTTTGCCACTGGGTTCTCGGTAGGCACAACGAGCGGCGCGCCAAGCATCAGGCGGGTCTCAAGCTTGGTGTCACGCAGCCGTCTGAGCTCATGGACGAGCTGCTCAAGGAGAAGATTGGCGGCTTGTGCAAGAACGACGGGACGCTGGCGTACGGCGACGCCAGCATGCGCCGCATGATCAACATTGGCTTGTTGTCTTTGGAGGACAACCAGTCGACGAGGTACATGGTCGAGAAGTTGAAGGCGTCCAAGGTCAAGGATGGCTGCGATGGCTCCTTCTCCCTCGACACCCTCATCTCGCCTATCATGCTGCACGCCGAGACCATCCATGCGGACAAGAAAGCGGTGCGTCTTCTTCTTCTCAAGATGGCGTGGGAGTACACGTGCCATCGTACGGCCGACAAGAAGGTGCGTCGGCTCGTGGCTGGCAGTGACGGCTCGTTCTACGCCTGCGCGGTGCTCTTCATCAAGCACCTTCAAGATGCGACGTTGAACAAGATCAAGGAGAAAGGCGGCACGCCCAACAGTGTCCGGTCTCTGTGGTCCGGCAAGGGCAAGCAGCCGGCAGGAGCGCCGGCGGCTCCTTCTGTGGCCGCCCCTGCACCCGCGTCCGCCGAGGAGTCCGTCCAAGCCGCCACGATCCACGCGTCGACGGGGTCTCTGGACCTGCTGCAGCAGACGCGGCCGGGAGCAACCATGACGTTGGGCGACGAGCTGACGACGCTCTTCGTCCAGGACTTCACGGAAGCTGGTCTCGAGAGAGCAAGGGGTGGCTCGTCGGTGAGCAAGCTGGTGCTGGCGGCGACGTGTCCGTTTGTCGTCGAGCACCTGCCGCGATGGAAGCGCATGGTGGCCGAGTTCATCGAACCTCCTCCGCCGCCGCCGCCGCCGCCGCGCGCCAAGAAGGTTACCAGGAAGAAGCAGACGAGGACAGCAGGCACCAAGACCAAGTCCAAGAGAGGCAAGAAAACCAAGGCTCGCGCGGAGACAAGTGCCTCTGCCGATGAGATGCCGCCTGTCGACCAGGCGGACCCGGCTCCTGCTGTTGGCGGACCGTCCGTAGCTGGCGGAGGAGCAGAGACCGGACCCGCCGACGCTGTCGAGCGTCACAACGGCGGCAACCAAGACGCGGACAAGGCAGGCGCGGGTGGGGAAGGTGGCCCCTGCGACAAGGACGGCGACGCGGCCGGCCAAGGCGGCAACGCAGCCGGTGCTGGGGACGCCGACGGAGGCGACCGCGTGGAGACGGCCAAGACGGCGGGCAAGCGGAAGCCCGAAGATGATGCCGAGGGCGACAAGCGGCGGAGCAAGCGATCTCGACATCCTCCTCCGGAGCTCGGTCAGCTCGTGCCTGTTCCGTCCGAGCAGCAGCTACGTAAGGAGGTTTATCGCGGCACATCGGTTCGCGCCAAGTCTCCGTTTGCTCGTGCGGTACGCCGTGTGGGCGTCAACGGTCGTCGCCAAGGCCGGCACGACATTCGCAACCAAGTTGCTGACAAGCTGTACGAGGACACCGTCCCTCCCATCTCCGAGACTTATCACGAGGACGCAGCGGCGAATCGGCGCGAGATACTCGAGCCCTACTTTGGGCCTCCCGGTTCGTCCCCTCCGCCGGTTCCGGTTGGACACTATCGCGTGCCAAGCTTTGCCGCCCTTTTGCCGACGGAGCATCAAGCGCGCGACATGGTGCCAGGCGCCGACTGGATCCGAATCGAGCAGACGACGTCCACGTTTATGGCGCAGCAGGGGATCAAGCTGTTGAGCGGCATGCCGGGCGTACCCACCTCTCTTCCCGACGACAATCCCGGTATGATCTCTCTTCTTGGTGGCGCCGCCTGTCTCGCGTACGCCAAGACGCTGGTGGAGCGTGGTTGGGTCATCATCGAGAACGCCGTCTCGGACGCAATGCCCATTCTTGATGCGGATGGGCCGCCGAGTGTCCACGCAGTTCTCAAGCACTACGTCGACCTGTTCCCGGGTGAAGCGGAGATCGCCAAGGTGCAGGCCGGCAAGTCAACCGCGAGGGTGCTCGACGTATGGGCGCCCATCCACAAAATCGACAAGGACCTCGACAAGGCGGCGCTGGCGGACGGCCAAGGGCGCTTTTCAGTGCCGGTCAACAAGGTGGCTTGCTCTGAAGACGACACGGAGTGTGAGGTCTTCTCTCTCAAGCTTCACGCCGACGCCTGCATGGCTGCGATCGCCAACAAGGTCTTGGAGGCCGTGCCTGCCGCGGAAGGTCGTCCAAGTGCTCGGCCGGTCGTGCGCACGCCCAAAACCGGGGCCCGTCTTCTGTTGACAACGGAGAATGCCGTGCGCCAGCGGCCGCACATTGACTCGGGGCTGCTGGAGGACAAGCTGGAGCAGGAGACCGTGACGACCACTCAAGAGGCCGGCGGTCCATCTACCGGTGCAGAAGCCGTCGGCGAGCGTGCAGAGGACGAAGATGTTCAGTTTGTGTCCGCCAAGAAGTACAAGATGCCGCTGACCAAGGGCTTCTTCATGATGGCGTCCGGCTACGATCCTTTTGTGTTGGCGGTGTGGCCGGGCAGCGTGCTTGCTCTGCGGCGTATTGAGGACGGGCATCTTGTGGACCGGACGCTCGTGAGCGAGGTCATCGAGATTCCCAAGAACTCCGTCCTTCTTTGCCGCAGTGACTTGGTGCACGCTGGCTGCGGCGCCGACGAGGACATCTCTCGCATCAACAAGGCACCCGTGGAGCTGGCGTACTCTCGCTCTGTCCGTCTCCACATGTACCTGCAGCATCCTTGTCAACCTCTCAAGGACGCGATCTTCCCCGTGAGCCGAGTGACGTTTGCAAGCAACGCCATCCCCCAAGACGAAGCGATCGCCAAGGCAGAAGGCGACGACCAGACGGCATCTCCTGGCGGCAAGAAGCGTGACAACGTCGCCTCGCAAGAGGAAGCCACGTCGGCCGCTGACGGCGACAAGGATGTCGTAATGGAGGACGCAGCCGAAGCAGCTGGTGCCAAGGCCCGGGCGTCATCTTCCGCGGCAGCCCCGTCTGAACCCGAGGCGGCTGCAGATGTGGCTCCGGTTGCAGAGGCGCCTGTCGCCATGGAGGGTGTTGGTGAAGACGAACAAGAAGGTGGCGCCAGGTCCGCCAAGGATGCGAGCGTCAACCGAGACGGCGGCAGTGACAACAATGGCGGGGATGACGGGGACGCTGGAGACGATGACGGAGAGAGTGACGAGGATAAAGATGTGGAGGACGAGGAGGAGGAGGAGGGGGAGGAGGGGGACGGCGATGAGTGAGAGCCTGCCCGTGCGAGAGTTTCTGTCGATTGCATGATTTGTTGATAGAATAGCAAGCTTGCGTAATGCGTTCATTGTCACACACGTCTTGGCTCCTCTCTTTCGTGCGTCACCAGAAAAGCACACCAGCACGCTGAGGAATTCCGACTTGCTGCCATCGCCAACACCTGCCTCGATTCGAACGATACGCAGCACCACTCGATCCAACACGCTTCCCTATTCGTCACTCTGTGCGTGATCAGCACTGTTCGTTCCTCGCCGGTAATTGTAATATTAAATTCATTCCACCACACGAGTAGTGCTACTCGACCAATGATGACGAGTAGTACTACTCGACCAATGATGACCAGTAGTACTACTCGACCCAGGATGACCATGAGCACATTTCGACCGACAGGGACGAGTAGTGTTACTTGACCCACCAAGACGAGTAGTGCTACTCCACCCAGCAGGACGAGTGGTGCTGCTCAACTGTCGATGACGAGTAGTACTACTCGACCAATGATCACCAGTTGTGTAACTTGAGCATCGATGACGAGTCGCACTACTCGACCAATGAGGACGAGTAGTACTACTCGACCAAGGATGACCAGTAGCACTACTCGGCCAAGGATGACCAGTAGTACTACTCGATCAATGATGACCAGTAGTACTACTCGACCACTGGTGACGTGCAGTTGTATTGGATCTTGGGTGACTTTGGGCGCCTCTTCTTCATTGATGTTGAGTAGCACTACATAATATCATGTCGATCATTTGCACACGTCCACTGTCCATTTGTTATAACTCGGTCTTCTGGCAGGATGGCTTTTCACGCGATCGGACAGTCTGTCATGCTGGTCGCACGGCAGGAAGATGAGTAGTACTACTCGCTTTCCTCAGAGTCAGGGTATCACCCTAAGTAAGTATTTCTTTTGTTTATTTGTTGAGGGAGGTCAATTACTTTTTGATTTACGATTGGATTTAGAGGGTCGTTCAAAGCGTACTTTGGGCCTCTTGGTCGAGCACCTATGTCTATAAATACGGTCATATTGCTGGGTCCACGTGATCATGCTAGATTCGCGCCACATTCGGACGTTCCGCAGCCCCCTTTTTCCCGTCCGGTTTCACGCTCTCTTTTTCCACTGTCGGCCGCACCCGTCGGACTCGATACCCCCCGTCACGTCGCAGACTTTGTTGCCTCTGACGACGCTTCTGTGCTTCGTCGGACGACACTTGTGCAGCCATGGGCGGTCCTTCGACCGCTGTGGTCGTGGACGTTGTCACGTCTGTTGCTGAGCGTGGATTTCGCGCTTTCTCCGACATGCGGTCGTGCGACGACGGTGTGTTTCCTACGGCTTGTGTGCTCATGTGTCTCAGTGAGTTACGTGACGTGTACATCCTTTGCAATGCTGCAGCGGAAGCCGCAGTTCGAGAGCCTTCCGGTCAAGCGGTTTGGCGAGTCGAAGATGCATCTTGGGAAGCTGTTCGGTTTTGGGTCGTCTCGCACGTTCGACGCGTACCCGGGACTGAGGTTGGCACCTACTATAAGAATATACACGGAGGACGTAACCCCCCCCTCTGGGACGTCAGAATCGCATGGTTCGTCAGATGACGAACCCTCGATTCCAGCCGATTTGGACGAACCCTCGTCTGGACGTCCCATTGGCCGGTACGTCCGATTCGGGCCCGAGAGGACGTACCCTCCTGAGATGCGTCCTAGGGCGGCCCCCCCCCCTCCCCCTCCTGGACGTCAGAATCGCAGGTACGTCCTCCCAGGTGCGTGTCATTTTCGATAAAGCGTCGCCTCCCGATTTGATGTGCACCCCCGACCCCCCCGCCCTCCCCGCCCCCCCGCCAGTCTTTTGCTGTGCCCCTCCTTCCCCCTCCATTTGTGCCTCCCTGTCTTCCCGCCCTTCCCCTTCCCCTCCCGCCAGTCCCTCGCCCCTCAACCCGGTGTGCACTCCCGCTCTCCCCGCCCCCCCTCTTCCTTTTTTGTGCCCCATCCCTCGCCCCCTCCATTATTGTGCTTCGCACCTATCCCGCGTCCCCTCCCCTCTTGCCCCTCCTCCCCCCCGTCTCCCCTTTTACCTTTCCTGTGCCCCTCGTTCCCCTCCCTTTCCTCTCAGTCTCTCGCCCTCCCCGCCCTTCCCTACCAGGCGTGTCATATTCCAGAGTGCGTCGTCCCCCAATTCGATGTGCACCCCCGACCTCCCCGTCCTCCCCGCCCCCCTCCCAGTCTATTGCTGTGCCCATCCTTCCCCCTCCATTTGTGCCTCCCAGTCTTCCCGCCCTTCTCCGTCCTCTCCCGCCAGTGCCTCGCTCTCAACTCTGTGTGCACCCTCGCCTTCCCCGCCCCCCCCCTCCCTTCCCTGTGCCCCTTCCCCTCGCCCCGTGCTTTATTGTGCCTTCCGGGCTTCCCCCCTCCGTGCCCGCTGTGCGAGTCCTCCCCCCCGCCCCCCCCCCATCTTTCCTATGCCCCTCCTTCCCCTCCCATTTATGCCTCCCAGTCTTCCCGCTCTTCCTCGCCTCCCCTCCAGTCTTACCGCCCTACCCCGCCCCCCGCCTCCCCTCCCCTTCCTTGTAGTGTTTTCCCCGCCCCCTGCATTATCAGTGTGCGTCCCGGTGTTCTCGCCCCCCCCGTCCGCTTTCCCAGTCCTATCTCCCGCCCCCCGTCCTCTCCTGTCCGTGCCCCTCCTCCCCGCCCCCTGTCTTTGAGTTCTTTCCAGTCTTCCTGCCCTCCCCCGCCCCCCCTCCCGTTTCCCCTGCTTCCTCCCCCCCTGCCCCCTGCGTTATCGTGCCTCCCAGTTTTCCCGCGCTCCCTCCCTTTTCCTATATTCCCCGGCCTCCCGCGCCTGGCGCATGCCCCCATGGCGAAACCATTCCTCCCTCGTTTCGCAGTGTCGCGTTTCCCACCCCTCCCCCCTCTGTCTCCTTCCCCTCCCATCAACCGGGTTAGATGCGCGGGGGAAAGAACCTTCCTCAGGACGTCAATACCGCGGGTGAGCCCCCCCCCACCCCCCCTCCCGTTGCGATTTTTTTTGAGGCTCATTGACCACGTCCCGCGTCCGATGCCTGTGGCTCCCCCTCC
This sequence comes from Pyropia haitanensis, assembly GCA_008729055.1. Taxonomy (NCBI): domain Eukaryota; phylum Rhodophyta; class Bangiophyceae; order Bangiales; family Bangiaceae; genus Pyropia; species Pyropia haitanensis. The sequence goes on from SDUX01000128.1 coordinate 11,510, forward strand.
CCCCTTCCCCCGAATGGCGCCTAAGAACACCTTCCCTCTCGGACAATCCAAATCTGGCGCACGTCCTTCCTTCCGAATCCCACTGTTTCCCCCCCCCTCGAGGACGTACCCCTCTCTGGACGTCAATTTCGCGGGTACGTCCTCCGAGCCCCCCCGCTGTAAGTTCTCTTCTGGGAGGACGTACCCCTCTCTGGACGTCAATTTCGCGGGTACGTCCTCCTCGGTTGGATCCTCCCTTCCGAGTCTGTCGGGCGCCAATCCCGTGCGTTGCCCCCCCTCCACGTCTGGCTGGCTCCCCCTCCCCTAAAATATTGTCCCAGAATAAACCGCGTGCCGGATGAACTCACCCTGCGGGCAGGCACGCTTCTCCGTGTCTATCCCCCTCGACCCTGTCGCCCCACCTCCCAAGGGCAACCGCGTGCGATCGCCCCCCCCCCCCCCCCGCCCTCAGCATTCACCTGCCTTGCCCGCATCTCATTTGGCACTCACTCCCCCAGCGTGCGCCCTACCACTTTTGGGCGTCTATCGTCGGCCCTGAGACGAGTGCGCAGCCGGCGGCTCGCCATGTCGTGGGTGTAGACGTCCCCCCTCAGCCAGCCCCTTTTTTTTACACGTGCGACTGTGCTGCTCCACCCGCGGCGGGCCATCCACCCCTGCGCCCTACGATACAAACGCGTGGTGCGCAGCCCGCCCAAACACAGCGTGCCAACTGGTGGCGGCCGACCAGGCGCCACGCGTCATTCGAGATGGACGCGGGCTCCCGCGTGGCCTGATCCACTGCTGCTCGTCCGCATCCCTGCCTGGATCTCAGCGCGATCGGCAGCGCGCTGGTGCGTCCCGGTTGCGCATTTGACGTGCAATCACTTTCTGGTACACACCCTTCCACGTAAATGGATATTGTGCCATTTAATTTGTTGCTCGACACGCACGCCAATTACGCAGTTGCTCCACGTACGCGGCCGCTCCGTGCTCTCTCTGGGTCTGAAAGGACCCGGTAAGCGTCCGTCAGGCGGCGTACACCACCTTCTTGGAATGTCAAGTACGCTGACATGGGCGATTGTCGATAAAAAAGTACGTAAAGGGTCGACAAGTACGATAACTTCTTGTGGAAGGTTGGCTCTGTCAGTACACAGTCACGCCTGACGCCCAATTACGACGGTATTGTAAATCTTAGACGATCCCACACCCAAATAAGTCCAAAGGCGGGTCGAGTACTAGTCAGGCATGACGAGATTGACCTTGACGTTCCGGCATGTCTGAACCGTTCTCAGATCCGTAGTACTACGGAACTGGGGACGCCCAGTTCCGTAGTACTACGGATCTGGGAAACCGCGGACTTTGCCGTCACACGGTTCGATCCGCCCGGTGACCGCCCCTTTGCGGCAGTCCACCAGGTCGATGCCCCAATCATTTTGTTTCGACGCCGCCCTCGCTGGGCCTCCCCGCCGGCCTGGCGCCGGCATTGCGCCGCCGCCCCGCAGGCTCAGCAACGCGTGCCTGCTGTGTTCTTTTCTCTCTTTCGCAGCCCGCGCGTTGGCGCCAAAACTACCACGACGGTTTCAAACCGTTTGGCGCGCGTGCGTTGGCGCCAAAAGGACCACGTTTGTTTCAAACCGTTTGAATTCTCCCGCGCTGTCAGCACCTGCTCACGCCTGTATAAAAGGGTCCACCCGTTCAGCCGTGACCCTCCCGCCATGATCGCGCTCCCCGTCACGTCCTCACCGTCGTCGCGCCCCCCGTCTTTATCCCCGATCTGCGAGCCTTTCCCCTCCTTTGCGGACCCCGCTGACCCTTTCCCCGCTGTCCCACCTCGTCCCTGAACCCATCTGCGGCGGCATTGCTTCTCCCCGTCGCCGCGGAGGAATGGATTCCCGCTCCGCCTCTCCCGCGATCGACACAACATGGACGTCTGCGCTCGCTCCACCGGCCGTGCCGCCCATGGCACCTGCAGCGCCGCCGCCTGCGCCGCCGTCGGCTGCGGCGGTCGTGCCGGCGACCACCGAGGCGGATTCGTCGGACGAGATCACGCCGATGGTTGGTGGCGGTGCCAGTCGTCCCTCTGCTGGTGCTGCGTCGGCTAGTGCGCCGCCGCCGCCGCCGCCGCCGCCGCCGCCGCCGCCGCCACCGCCGCCACCGCCGCCGCCGCCACCGCCGCCGCCGCCGCCGCCGCTGTCGGCACCGGCGGCAGAGGCGCGGCCGCTGACGTTGGCCGACAGCCCCGGCTCTGCCGCGGGGACCCCCACTGGCCTCGCGCTGTGGACGACCACCGCGTGGGTGCTATGCGTGCCGTGCGACACGACCATCATGGACGCGGCGCAGCTCAAGCATCATCTGTCAACGCAGTCGCACAAGTCGGCTCTGCGCAAGCTGGTGGCTGACAAGGAGACGGCAACAACTGGGCAGGGAGGCACCGATGTGCGGTCGCCGCCGTCGTCGTCCAGCCAGGCTCCGTTGCCGTCGGCGACCGTCGAGAGCGCTCGCGAGCTTCTTTCTTCCCCGCCGCGGCCTGCGCAAGTGGCGCTTCGCGAACGCTACCAGCTACATGCGTGGCCGGCGTCGGTGACCGCGACGCACCTACCCCGTATTCCCCACCTTTCCATCCGCCCTGATTTTTCAGTGTGCTACCAGTGCCACACTGTGGCGCCGACGGCCAGGCTACTCACCCGCTTGCACCAGGTGCGCACCGACGCGGAAGGCGCCACCGCTTGTGGTCTTCGCTCCTACCACATTGCGCACGTGCAGTCCCTGCAGCGTGGCAACAAGGTTTCCCTCTTTCCAGTGGTCATTTCGACCTTTACCACTGCCGCCACCGCCGCCGCTGCCGCCGCTGCCGCTGGTGTCGCACAGGAGGGCGGCGGCGGCGGCGGCGGCGGCGGCACTGGCGCCGCCGCTGCAACGTCGCAGGCGGCGATGCCCAAGCGGGTCTCGTCTTCGATTCTGCCGCTCGACGTCTTTTTGCGCGGTCCTCGCACGTCCGCCAATCCGGCCCGTGGTAGCAGCGCTGGGGGCGGCGCCGGCGGCGGCGCCGGCGCCGGCGGTGACGGCGACGGGTACCCGTTGTCGACGTCTGGAGAAACAGCTGACAACCAATGTGGCGGACTCCTCCAGCAGTACCGCTTCCACGAGGACCTGTCTCGACTGCACTGGACCGCGGCGGGCGTTGCGCAGCACTTTGGCCCATTCCTCCGTCGAGTCAGCCGTACGGCGAGCGCTGACGTGGAGAACCGCGGTGCGACTCTGCCCCCGTCTGGCGCGTTTTACTTTGCGTGCATCCAAGACGCTGTCCTGTCCCTGTTCAACGATGCGTTGAGCTACCTGCGCAAGTCGGACCAGACCACCCTTCTCAGCCGCCTGCGCATTGGGCAGACGAGCGACTTGCAGCTGCGGCGGTTTAACATCCACGTCACCAAGCCGACGCTTGTCCGCTACGCCCGAGACGTGGCCATTGTACTGTACGTGACGCAAGAGCTGGCGGCACTCGCCGACCGCCCCGCTGCCGCCGCCCTGGAAGCGGACAACGCGTCGGTCACTTTTGACCGCGAAACCCAGCTGGCGGCGCTCAACATGCGCGACTCGTACCGCACTCACGCTGCCAGCGGCCTCCGGCGTTTGCGGTTGCGGCGGCAGCGGGCGCAGCGGGAGCCGCAGCAGCAGACCGGCGGTGAGGAACTCTTCCCTGGCCAGGACGACACGACGGTGCTGGCCAATAGTCTTCTCGTTCCGGCCGTCAGCTCCTTATTGTCTGCACTCTGTCACGAGACGTACGACCCACGGCTGAGTCACGTAGGTGGCGAAAACAAGCCGCGGTGCGACCTGGCCCTTGCCATGCCTTTTGTGTCGGTCGCGTACGCGTCCGGTGGGCAAACGAGTGGGTTGGACACCTCCGCTGCGGTGGCAGTCGGAGGCGGCGGCGGCGGCGGCGGCGACGACGACGACGACGACGACAATGACAACGACGCGCGTGATGCGCAGAACGCCGCCGACCACTGCTCGCACATGAGCGCGACCGCCGGTGGTCACCTGGCGACATCCCTCCTGTTTGCAACCCACATTGTCAACACGCTCTTTTTCATGAACGTCCCCACCGGGTCGGTTGAAGAGTCGTTTGAGCGCATCGCGATGGCGACCAACCCAACGTCTACGACTGCGGCGGCCTACATTGTGCAGCTGTCCGCGTCATGCGAAGCGATCAGTCGGTCCGAGACGGTAGCGCCAGCGTTTATCCCGTGTGACGACCCCTCTCACCTGCCCGCCGGCGCTCCGCCTGGCGCGGTTTGTGGCACGCTGCTCCACCGTGGCCTTCACATGAGCACCGCCACCGTCGGTGCGCGGGTGAGAGCGGCTCAGCGGGAGCTCGGCGGGCTGCTCCAGCAACTCACCTTTGGCTACGACCCCACCGGCTCTGGCTTCTACGCCCAAGCCGTACAGCTGATCGACTCGCCAAACGTCCAGTCGCCCGGCGTCTCCTTCCTCGAGCTCCCCGTCAACGCCCGTCTCGTCAGTGGCTGGCGCAGCCACATGATTGCGTCTGGGGTGCTCGACTCGCCCGACTGCCCCGTCCGTGTCGCAGTCAAGCCGTCAGAGCGAGACCCGGGTGTGGAGGAGCTCGACCTGACCGCCCCGCCGGTTGTAACCGACGCTGCCAAGCTCCGCACCTGGCGTCAGCTCGCCAACCGCTGCCGGGCGCTCATTTGGGCGATAACCCACTGTGTAGGCGGCGCCCCTGCCCGCATGACAGAGTCGGCTGGCGTGCGCCTCTGCGCTTCCTCGGCCCGCGCCCATCGGTCCGTCTTTGTCCACAACGGGCTGGTCTACACCGTCATCACCTACTGGAAGGGTCAAGTCGAGCGCCAGGGTACCGGACGGCCTATTGTGAGGTGGCATGACGCGCCGTCGTCGTCCCTCGTCATCCAGTACCTCGTCTTTGTCGAGCCGCTCGACGCCTACCTAAGCCGTGCTGTAGACCCGGCGGCGCCCTCTTCCACCCTCATTGGCGCCGGTCATGGCGGCGCCATCGACCGGGCGCTCCTTTTCCGCGACGAGCGCGGGCAGCAGCTACAGCCGCGAGCCTTGACCGCCGCCCTCGCAGATGACCTCCTTCTCCGCGTCTCCACCCTCCCCATTACCGTCCGTGTGCTTCGGCAGTATATCAACGGCGTCGGCCGGCTGATCGCCGACTTTGACCCTCTCGACCCAGCCCTCGGCACGCCGGCCGCCATCGCGGCCCCACCGGGGGGGGGCGTCGCCGCCGCAAGCGCGTCGGTGCGCACGCCTGTCGAGGGCCTAGTTGCCTGGGGCCGTGTCCTTGACGCGCAGATGGGGCACACGAGCGCAACCGCCACCACCGCCTATGCCGGCGACCCGACGCACACGTTTGGCGCGCTCAACAATACCACCTACAGCCTCTTTCGCATCTTTTCTACCCGTTGGCACGCCGCCCTCGGGTTATCGTCTGCCCACGGTACTGGCGGTCTGACACATCCTCTGAGCATCCAGACGGCAGATGCTGCTGCGGCCGGCGGCGCGCCGGCCGCCGGCGCGGGTGGGGGGGGGGGCGGGCGGTGGCATCGCCGTCGCCAGCGACAGCAGCTGCTCAAGGGACAACAACCGGCGGCGGTGGTGGCGCGGGAGCTGGCGGCGGCGGCGGCGGCGGCGGCGGGGCGACGACTGCCAGCGACGCTCGCAATCCCGTGAGGATGAGCAGTGTAGCCGGCAATGCGGCGGTCAACGAGTCGCTGAGCCGCATCGTCCGCCCCAACAGCGGCGACGCACGCCGTGCCGTGGATGCGGTCGTCAGCTCCCTGTATGGGACGCGCATGTACAAGTCCGACGCCCAGCGGACGGCTGTACACACGGTGATGGTGGCGCGCGAGCCCGTCACGCAGCTGGTCGTCCTCCCAACGGGTGCGGGCAAGACGCTGACGTTTCTCGCTCCCTGTCGCGCCGGCGTGGATGCTGCCCGGTCGTGTGCTTTTGCATCGGCGATGGGAACGTCGACGGTCGTCCCCGTTGGATCCCATTTCGCCCCTCCCGTAACGATCGTCTTGACGCCCACCCGAGCCGTGTCGGGCACCATCCTGTCAGCCGCCCGTGGCATGGCCATCCCCACCGGCGTCTGGGCGCAGGGAGCGGTCCGCGGTGGGGGGGAGCGTGCAGCAGCGCTCATCGTGTCGGACATTTGCTCGGCCGTACACCATTTGGCAACCTTTCGCGATTTGATCCGTCGTCTCGACCAGGACGGTCGTCTGGCACGTCTGGTTGTCGATGAGGTCCACCTGGTGCCGCTGTGGTCTACCTTTCGAACCCACCTGTCGCACGTGCGCAACCTCTTGTCGGAACTGCCGTGCCCGCTGCTGCTGCTCACCGCCACCGCGCCTGCGGGTCTAGTGACGACCCTGCTGTCCGCGGTCGGCACCAATGCCAACCGGCCGGTCGCAGTCATCCGCGCAGAGAGCAGTCGCCGGTCCAACATTCGCTACATGGTCGAGCCAATCCACGAACCGTACGTCCGAAGCCCCGGCCGAGGTGCCAACGACAAGCTTCACGCCGCCGTTGCCACCCGCGTCATTGAGCAGCTGCATCGGATCAAGACGGCACTCGTGGGTGGAGTCGATTCCCCTGGTGAGCGGGCGCTCGTGTTGGGCGTCTTTTGCGAGATGATTGCCGAGGTGACGGGCGTCGTACGCGCGCTGTACCGTCAGCTCGAGAGCGTGTCATTGGGGATCGACTCGCATCGATCCGACGTGGCTGTCATCATGTTTCATGCAACCGAGACTTCTATTGGTTTGCAGGCGGTGGGGGGGGGGGGGGGGGGGGGCGGGGCAGCACAACCCCCCGCGGCCGCCGCCCCCGCCGCCGCCGTCAACGACGCAACCTCGTCGTCGCGCCCGTTTGTCGTGGTGAATGTTTATCGTGCGGGGAGCCTGCGGCACCATGAGCAACTGCAGCGGCCGCAGCCAGAGCAGCAGCAGCAGCAGCAGCAGCAGCAGCAGCAGCAGCAGCAGCAGCAGCAACGCCCAATGCGGCCTGGACAAGCGCCCGCAGGGAGCAGCGGCGGCGGCGGCGGCAGCGGCGGCCGCAGCGGAAGCTTTGCCGGCTTGAGGGACTTTACAGAGGACACGGCAGCGAGCGACATTGTTGACCGCGTGTCTTTGCACGCCGGGATGGGCGTCGTCATTGTCGTTGGCTCTCCCGCTGTTTCGACGGGCACCGACTTTCCGTCCATGCGGTGGTCCTACCATCTCGGTTCCCGCAACCTGCTGTCGTTTGCTCAAGCGTCTGGCCGCATTTGTCGGTCGGATGACCTTGTCGGCACGGCCGTTGTGGTCAACCCCGTCAACTATTCCGAGTCTTTGGCCGACGCACGCACCCACGAGCGCGTACCGGCCATGTCGTCGTTGGGAAACTTTGACGAGTGGGCAAAGCTGCCGGGCGACCGCTGCCGACGCTACGGGCTGGACGCCCTCCTTGATGGCGCCACCATCGACACATTTGTGTCGTGCAAGGAAGGCAAGTTTGCTCCTTGCGACTTTTGTGCGCACCCGCCCACTCGTCCGACCGTGGTGCGCGTCAAGCGAACTCGTCCGCCTCCCCGCCGGGATGGGGATGAACCAGACGAGGACGACGAAAACGACCCGCACGGCTTTGGAAGCAGCCGCCGTCGCCTCTTTCATCCCCCGGGGTGGGGTGCGGCGGCTCGTCGCCGCACATCCTACTCGTCTGGCGCCTCTCGTCATGGCGCAGTGGGACCTCCGGCCTACTCGCCTTTGGGCAGGACGGCGGGGATGACGACGACGACGACGACGACAACGATGATGCGCGACAGACTCTTTGACTATAGTGATGGGTCCCTGTCTGCCGGGGAAGAGGAGGAGGAGAAGGAGGAGGTGGTGGAGGAGGACGAGGCGGATGAACCACGACGAGGACGCCCAGCCGGGACAATGCCGCGTGTGTCGTCAGGGACACCTCCACTGCCACCATCACGACAGAGACGACTCTTCCCTGGCATCAACCGGCTCAACTTTGAGCGTCCTCCTCCTCCTCCTCCTCGTCCTACTCCTCCTCCTCCTCCTCCTCCTCCTCCTCCTCCTCCCTCTCCTCCTCCCCCTCCTCCTCCTCTTCCTCCTCCTCCCCCTGCATCATCATCACGCCACTTCCCCCCTCCCCCCCCTCACAACGCCCGCACTCCCCCCCTCCGCCCTTGCCCGTCCGCCCTTTCTTTCCCTGTCGAAGAGGACCCGTCGCAACTGACGTTGCCACTGGCGCAGCCGCCGTCGTCGCAGCTGTCTTCGCCTCCGACAGCCGCTGGGAGGATGCGCCGGCAGTCGCCACCGGTTGCCACCGGCGACGACGTCGCAACCGACGACGACTATACAGACGTGGACGAGGACAAAGACGACCACCCTGTCGCGGCGGCGGCGGCGGCAACGGCCGGTGTGGTTACGACGGCAGAGGGGATTGACAGGGCAGCGCTCGCCGCCGCCCAAATGAC
>SDUX01000151.1:0-12175 GCA_008729055.1 Pyropia haitanensis
CGCCTCGGCCGTCGCGCGGGCGGCTGTCTGGCTGGCCTCCCGGCTGCCGCCCCTTCGGCCGCCGGCGCGCGTGCTGCCTTGCTGTCCCCGCGCCCGTGGGCCCCCCGTGGGCCCCCGTGGGCCCCCGTGGGTGCGCCGCGGCCTCCCCCCCCTGCCCGCCCGTGGGGGTCGCCCTCGGCCCTCGCGCGGGCGGCTCTCTGGCTGGCCCGCCGGCTGCGCGCCCCTTCGGCCGCCGCTCGTGTGCCGCCTCGCTGTCGCCGCCCCCGTGGGCCCCCGTGGGCCCCCGTGGGCCCCCGTGGGTCGGCCGTGGGTCCGCCGTGGGCCCCCGTGGGCCCCCGGGGGCCCCCTTCGGCCCCCCTGGGCCCTTGGGGGCCCGCCTTTCCCTCCCTGCCCCGCCCTTGCCGTGCCCGTCGCCCGCCCGTGGTCCCCCGTGGCCCCCCGTGCGCCCCGCCCCCCCCTGTCCCCTGCGCGTTCCGCCCGTCCCCCTGGCGTGGCCGGTGTGCGGGCGGCCCTTTTGTCGCCGCCCGTCCCCCTGGCTGTCGGGCCCCCCCGTGGCCCCCCCCTTCCCCCCCTTGCCCCGTGGCCCCGGCGCTCCCCCCCCTCGTTGCCTCCCCCGGCCGCGCCCCGCCCGGGTCGGCCCCCCCCCCTGCCCGCCGGTGCGGGTGGCCCTCGGCCGTCGCGCGGGCGGCTGTCTGGCTGGCCTCCCGGCTGCGCGCCCCTTCGGCCGCCGGCGCGCGTGCTGCCTTGCTGTCCCCGCCCCGTGGGCCCCCGTGGGCCCCCGTGGGCCCCGTGGGTGCGCCGCGGCCTCCCCCCCCTGCCCGCCCGTGGGGGTCGCCCCTCGGCCCTCGCGCGGGCGGCTCTCTGGCTGGCCTGCCGGCTGCGCGCCCCTTCGGCCGCCGGCTCGTGTGCCGCCTCGCTGTCGCCGCCCCGTGGGCCCCGTGGGCCCCGTGGGCCCCCGTGGGTCGGCCGTGGGTCCGCCGTGGGCCCCCCGTGGGCCCCCCGGGGGCCCCCTTCGGCCCCCCTGGGCCCTTGGGGGCCCGCCTTTCCCTCCCTGCCCCGCCCCTTGCGTGCCCGTCGCCCGCCCGTGGTCCCCCCGTGGCCCCCCGTGCGCCCCGCCCCCCCCCTGTCCCCTGCGCGTTCCGCCCGTCCCCCTGGCGTGGCCGGTGTGCGGGCGGCCCTTTTGTCGCCGCCCGTCCCCCCTGGCTGTCGGGCCCCCCCCGTGGCCCCCCCTTCCCCCCCTTGCCCCGTGGCCCCCGGCGCTCCCCCCCCCTCGTTGCCTCCCCCGGCCGCGCCCCCGCCCGGGTCGGCCCCCCCCCCCTGCCCGCCGGTGCGGGTGGCCCTCGGCCGTCGCGCGGGCGGCTGTCTGGCTGGCCTCCCGGCTGCGCGCCCCTTCGGCCGCCGGCGCGCGTGCTGCCTTGCTGTCCCCGCCCCGTGGGCCCCCGTGGGCCCCGTGGGCCCCGTGGGTGCGCCGCGGCCTCCCCCCGCCTGCCCGCCCGTGGGGGTCGCCCCTCGGCCCTCGCGCGGGCGGCTCTCTGGCTGGCCTGCCGGCTGCGCGCCCCTTCGGCCGCCGGCTCGTGTGCCGCCTCGCTGTCGCCGCCCCCGTGGGCCCCGTGGGCCCCGTGGGCCCCCGTGGGTCGGCCGTGGGTCCGCCGTGGGCCCCCGTGGGCCCCCGGGGGCCCCTTCGGCCCCCCTGGGCCCTTGGGGGCCCGCCTTTCCCTCCCTGCCCCGCCCCTTGCCGTGCCCGTCGCCCGCCCGTGGTCCCCCCGTGGCCCCCCCGTGCGCCCCGCCCCCCCCCTGTCCCCTGCGCGTTCCGCCCGTCCCCCTGGCGTGGCCGGTGTGCGGGCGGCCCTTTTGTCGCCGCCCGTCCCCCTGGCTGTCGGGCCCCCCCCGTGGCCCCCCCTTCCCCCCCTTGCCCCGTGGCCCCCGGCGCTCCCCCCCCCCTCGTTGCCTCCCCCGGCCGCGCCCCCGCCCGGGTCGGCCCCCCCCCCTGCCCGCCGGTGCGGGTGGCCCTCGGCCGTCGCGCGGGCGGCTGTCTGGCTGGCCTCCCGGCTGCGCGCCCCTTCGGCCGCCGGCGCGCGTGCTGCCTTGCTGTCCCCGCGCCCGTGGGCCCCCGTGGGCCCCGTGGGCCCCCGTGGGTGCGCCGCGGCCTCCCCCCGCCTGCCCGCCCGTGGGGGTCGCCCCTCGGCCCTCGCGCGGGTGGCTCTCTGGCTGGCCTGCCGGCTGCGCGCCCCTTCGGCCGCCGGCTCGTGTGCCGCCTCGCTGTCGCCGCCCCCGTGGGCCCCCGTGGGCCCCCGTGGGCCCCCGTGGGTCGGCCGTGGGTCCGCCGTGGGCCCCCGTGGGCCCCCGGGGGCCCCCTTCGGCCCCCCTGGGCCCTTGGGGGCCCGCCTTTCCCTCCCTGCCCGCCCCTTCCCGTGCCCGTCGCCCGCCCGTGGTCCCCCCGTGGCCCCCCGTGCGCCCCGCCCCCCCCCTGTCCCCTGCGCGTTCCGCCCGTCCCCCTGGCGTGGCCGGTGTGCGGGCGGCCCTTTTGTCGCCGCCCGTCCCCCCTGGCTGTCGGGCCCCCCCGTGGCCCCCCCCTTCCCCCCCTTGCCCCGTGGCCCCGGCGCTCCCCCCCCCTCGTTGCCTCCCCCGGCCGCGCCCCCGCCCGGGTCGGCCCCCCCCCCTGCCCGCCGGTGCGGGTGGCCCTCGGCCGTCGCGCGGGCGGCTGTCTGGCTGGCCTCCCGGCTGCGCGCCCCTTCGGCCGCCGGCGCGCGTGCTGCCTTGCTGTCCCCGCGCCCGTGGGCCCCGTGGGCCCCGTGGGCCCCGTGGGTGCGCCGCGGCCTCCCCCCGCCTGCCCGCCCGTGGGGGTCGCCCCTCGGCCCTCGCGCGGGCGGCTCTCTGGCTGGCCTGCCGGCTGCGCGCCCCTTCGGCCGCCGGCTCGTGTGCCGCCTCGCTGTCGCCGCCCCCGTGGGCCCCCGTGGGCCCCCGTGGGCCCCGTGGGTCGGCCGTGGGTCCGCCGTGGGCCCCCGTGGGCCCCCGGGGGCCCCTTCGGCCCCCCCTGGGCCCTTGGGGGCCCGCCCTTTCCCTCCCTGCCCCGCCCTTGCCCGGCCCGTCGCCCGCCCGTGGTCCCCCGTGGCCCCCCGTGCGCCCCGCCCCCCCCCTGTCCCCTGCGCGTTCCGCCCGTCCCCCTGGCGTGGCCGGTGTGCGGGCGGCCCTTTTGTCGCCGCCCGTCCCCCTGGCTGTCGGGCCCCCCCCGTGGCCCCCCCCTTCCCCCCCTTGCCCCGTGGCCCCCGGCGCTCCCCCCCCCTCGTTGCCTCCCCCGGCCGCGCCCCCGCCCGGGTCGGCCCCCCCCCCTGCCCGCCGGTGCGGGTGGCCCTCGGCCGTCGCGCGGGCGGCTGTCTGGCTGGCCTCCCGGCTGCGCGCCCCTTCGGCCGCCGGCGCGCGTGCTGCCTTGCTGTCCCCGCCCCGTGGGCCCCCGTGGGCCCCGTGGGCCCCCGTGGGTGCGCCGCGGCCTCCCCCCGCCTGCCCGCCCGTGGGGGTCGCCCCTCGGCCCTCGCGCGGGCGGCTCTCTGGCTGGCCTGCCGGCTGCGCGCCCCTTCGGCCGCCGGCTCGTGTGCCGCCTCGCTGTCGCCGCCCCCGTGGGCCCCCGTGGGCCCCCGTGGGCCCCGTGGGTCGGCCGTGGGTCCGCCGTGGGCCCCCGTGGGCCCCCGGGGGCCCCTTCGGCCCCCCTGGGCCCTTGGGGGCCCGCCTTTCCCTCCCTGCCCCGCCCCTTGCGTGCCCGTCGCCCGCCCGTGGTCCCCCGTGGCCCCCCGTGCGCCCCGCCCCCCCCCTGTCCCCTGCGCGTTCCGCCCGTCCCCCTGGCGTGGCCGGTGTGCGGGCGGCCCTTTTGTCGCCGCCCGTCCCCCCTGGCTGTCGGGCCCCCCCCGTGGCCCCCCCTTCCCCCCCTTGCCCCGTGGCCCCCGGCGCTCCCCCCCCCTCGTTGCCTCCCCCGGCCGCGCCCCCGCCCGGGTCGGCCCCCCCCCCTGCCCGCCGGTGCGGGTGGCCCTCGGCCGTCGCGCGGGCGGCTGTCTGGCTGGCCTCCGGCTGCGCGCCCCTTCGGCCGCCGGCGCGCGTGCTGCCTTGCTGTCCCCGCCCCGTGGGCCCCGTGGGCCCCGTGGGCCCCCGTGGGTGCGCCGCGGCCTCCCCCCGCCTGCCCGCCCGTGGGGGTCGCCCCTCGGCCCTCGCGCGGGTGGCTCTCTGGCTGGCCTGCCGGCTGCGCGCCCCTTCGGCCGCCGGCTCGTGTGCCGCCTCGCTGTCGCCGCCCCGTGGGCCCCGTGGGCCCCGTGGGCCCCCGTGGGTCGGCCGTGGGTCCGCCGTGGGCCCCCGTGGGCCCCCGGGGGCCCCTTGGCCCCCCTGGGCCCTTGGGGGCCCGCCTTTCCCTCCCTGCCCCGCCCTTCCGTGCCCGTCGCCCGCCCGTGGTCCCCCGTGGCCCCCCGTGCGCCCCGCCCCCCCCTGTCCCCTGCGCGTTCCGCCCGTCCCCCTGGCGTGGCCGGTGTGCGGGCGGCCCTTTTGTCGCCGCCCGTCCCCCCTGGCTGTCGGGCCCCCCCCGTGGCCCCCCCTTCCCCCCCTTGCCCCGTGGCCCCGGCGCTCCCCCCCCCTCGTTGCCTCCCCCGGCCGCGCCCCCCCCGGGTCGGCCCCCCCCCCTGCCCGCCGGTGCGGGTGGCCCTCGGCCGTCGCGCGGGCGGCTGTCTGGCTGGCCTCCCGGCTGCGCGCCCCTTCGGCCGCCGGCGCGCGTGCTGCCTTGCTGTCCCCGCCCCGTGGGCCCCGTGGGCCCCCGTGGGCCCCGTGGGTGCGCCGCGGCCTCCCCCCGCCTGCCCGCCCGTGGGGGTCGCCCCTCGGCCCTCGCGCGGGTGGCTCTCTGGCTGGCCTGCCGGCTGCGCGCCCCTTCGGCCGCCGGCTCGTGTGCCGCCTCGCTGTCGCCGCCCCGTGGGCCCCCGTGGGCCCCGTGGGCCCCCGTGGGTCGGCCGTGGGTCCGCCGTGGGCCCCCGTGGGCCCCCGGGGGCCCCCTTCGGCCCCCCTGGGCCCTTGGGGGCCCGCCTTTCCCTCCCTGCCCGCCCCTTCCGTGCCCGTCGCCCGCCCGTGGTCCCCCGTGGCCCCCCGTGCGCCCCGCCCCCCCCTGTCCCCTGCGCGTTCCGCCCGTCCCCCTGGCGTGGCCGGTGTGCGGGCGGCCCTTTTGTCGCCGCCCGTCCCCCTGGCTGTCGGGCCCCCCCCGTGGCCCCCCCTTCCCCCCTTGCCCCGTGGCCCCGGCGCTCCCCCCCGCTCGTTGCCTCCCCGGCCGCGCCCCCGCCCGGGTCGGCCCCCCCCCCTGCCCGCCGGTGCGGGTGGCCGCTCGGCCGTCGCGCGGGCGGCTGTCTGGCTGGCCTCCGGCTGCCGCCCCTTCGGCCGCCGGCGCGCGTGCTGCCTTGCTGTCCCGCGCCCGTGGGCCCCGTGGGCCCCCGTGGGCCCCGTGGGTGCGCCGCGGCCTCCCCCGCCTGCCCGCCCGTGGGGGTCGCCCCTCGGCCCTCGCGCGGGTGGCTCTCTGGCTGGCCTGCCGGCTGCGCGCCCCTTCGGCCGCCGGCTCGTGTGCCGCCTCGCTGTCGCCGCCCCGTGGGCCCCGTGGGCCCCGTGGGCCCCGTGGGTCGGCCGTGGGTCCGCCGTGGGCCCCCGTGGGCCCCCGGGGGCCCCTTCGGCCCCCCTGGGCCCTTGGGGGCCCGCCTTTCCCTCCCTGCCCGCCCTTCCCGTGCCGTCGCCCGCCCGTGGTCCCCCGTGGCCCCCCGTGCGCCCCGCCCCCCCCTGTCCCCTGCGCGTTCCGCCCGTCCCCCTGGCGTGGCCGGTGTGCGGGCGGCCCTTTTGTCGCCGCCCGTCCCCCCTGGCTGTCGGGCCCCCCCGTGGCCCCCCCCTTCCCCCCTTGCCCCGTGGCCCCCGGCGCTCCCCCCCCCTCGTTGCCTCCCCGGCCGCGCCCCCGCCCGGGTCGGCCCCCCCCCCTGCCCGCCGGTGCGGGTGGCCCCTCGGCCGTCGCGCGGGCGGCTGTCTGGCTGGCCTCCGGCTGCGCGCCCTTCGCCGCCGGCGCGCGTGCTGCCTTGCTGTCCCCGCCCCGTGGGCCCCGTGGGCCCCGTGGGCCCCGTGGGTGCGCCGCGGCCTCCCCCCCCTGCCCGCCCGTGGGGGTCGCCCCTCGGCCCTCGCGCGGGCGGCTCTCTGGCTGGCCGCCGCTGCGCGCCCCTTCGGCCGCCGGCTCGTGTGCCGCCTCGCTGTCGCCGCCCCGTGGGCCCCGTGGGCCCCGTGGGCCCCCGTGGGTCGGCCGTGGGTCCGCCGTGGGCCCCCGTGGGCCCCCGGGGGCCCCCTTCGGCCCCCCTGGGCCCTTGGGGGCCCGCCCTTTCCCTCCCTGCCCGCCCCTTGCGTGCCCGTCGCCCGCCGTGGTCCCCCGTGGCCCCCCGTGCGCCCCGCCCCCCCCTGTCCCCTGCGCGTTCCGCCCGTCCCCCTGGCGTGGCCGGTGTGCGGGCGGCCCTTTTGTCGCCGCCCGTCCCCCTGGCTGTCGGGCCCCCCCCGTGGCCCCCCCTTCCCCCCCTTGCCCGTGGCCCCGGCGCTCCCCCCCCTCGTTGCCTCCCCGGCCGCGCCCCCGCCGGGTCGGCCCCCCCCCCTGCCCGCCGGTGCGGGTGGCCCTCGGCCGTCGCGCGGGCGGCTGTCTGGCTGGCCTCCCGGCTGCCGCCCTTCGGCCGCCGGCGCGCGTGCTGCCTTGCTGTCCCGCCCCGTGGGCCCCGTGGGCCCCCGTGGGCCCGTGGGTGCGCCGCGGCCTCCCCCCCCTGCCCGCCCGTGGGGGTCGCCCCTCGGCCCTCGCGCGGGCGGCTCTCTGGCTGGCTGCCGGCTGCGCGCCCCTTCGGCCGCCGGCTCGTGTGCCGCCTCGCTGTCGCCGCCCGTGGGCCCCGTGGGCCCCGTGGCCCCGTGGGTCGGCCGTGGGTCGCCGTGGGCCCCCGTGGGCCCCGGGGGCCCCTTCGGCCCCCCTGGGCCTTGGGGCCGCCTTTCCCTCCCTGCCCCGCCCTTGCGTGCCGTCGCCGCCCGTGGTCCCCCGTGGCCCCCGTGCGCCCCGCCCCCCCCTGTCCCCTGCGCGTTCCGCCCGTCCCCCTGGCGTGGCCGGTGTGCGGGCGGCCCTTTTTGTCGCCGCCCGTCCCCCTGGCTGTCGGGCCCCCCCGTGGCCCCCCCTTCCCCCCCTTGCCCCGTGGCCCCGGCGCTCCCCCCCCTCGTTGCCTCCCCCGGCCGCGCCCCCCCGGGTCGGCCCCCCCCCCTGCCCGCCGGTGCGGGTGGCCCTCGGCCGTCGCGCGGGCGGCTGTCTGGCTGGCCTCCGGCTGCGCGCCCCTTCGGCCGCCGGCGCGCGTGCTGCCTTGCTGTCCCCGCCCCGTGGGCCCCCGTGGGCCCCCGTGGGCCCCCGTGGGTGCGCCGCGGCCTCCCCCCCCTGCCCGCCCGTGGGGGTCGCCCTCGGCCTCGCGCGGCGGCTCTCTGGCTGGCCTCCGGCTGCGCGCCCCTTCGGCCGCCGGCTCGTGTGCCGCCTCGCTGTCGCCGCCCCGTGGGCCCCGTGGGCCCCGTGGGCCCCCGTGGGTCGGCCGTGGGTCCGCGTGGGCCCCGTGGGCCCCGGGGGCCCCCTTGGCCCCCCCTGGGCCCTTGGGGGCCGCCGTTTCCCCCTGCCCCGCCCTTCCGTGCCCGTCGCCCGCCCGTGTCCCCCGTGGCCCCCGTGCGCCCCGCCCCCCCCTGTCCCCTGCGCGTTCCGCCGTCCCCCTGGCGTGGCCGGTGTGCGGGCGGCCCTTTTGTCGCCGCCCGTCCCCCCTGGCTGTCGGGCCCCCCGTGGCCCCCCTTCCCCCCCTTGCCCCGTGGCCCCGGCGCTCCCCCCCCCTCGTTGCCTCCCCGGCCGCGCCCCCCCGGGTCGGCCCCCCCCCCCTGCCCGCCGGTGCGGGTGGCCCCTCGGCCGTCGCGCGGGGCGGCTGTCTGGCTGGCCTCCGGCTGCGCGCCCCTTCGGCCGCCGGCGCGCGTGCTGCCTTGCTGTCCCCGCCCGTGGGCCCGTGGGCCCCGTGGGCCCCGTGGGTGCGCGCGGCCTCCCCCCCCCTGCACGACCCGTGGGGGTCCCCCTCGGCCCTCGCGCGGGCGCTCTCTGGCTGGCCTCGGCTGCGCGCCCCTTCGGCCGCCGGCTCGTGTGCCGCCTCGCTGTCGCCCCCGTGGGCCCCCGTGGGCCCCGTGGGCCCCCGTGGGTCGGCCGTGGGTCCGCCGTGGGCCCCGTGGGCCCCGGGGGCCCCCTTGGCCCCCCTGGGCCCTTGGGGCCCGCCCTTTCCCCCTGCCCCGCCCCTTGCGCCGCCCGTCGCCCGCCCGTGTCCCCGTGGCCCCCGTGCGCCCCGCCCCCCTGTCCCCTGCGCGTTCCGCCCGTCCCCCTGGCGTGGCCGGTGTGCGGGCGGCCTTTTTGTCGCCGCCCGTCCCCTGGCTGTCGGGCCCCCCCGTGGCCCCCCTTCCCCTTGCCCCGTGGCCCGGCGCTCCCCCCCTCGTTGCCTCCCCGGCCGCGCCCCCCCGGGTCGGCCCCCCCCCTGCCCGCCGGTGCGGGTGGCCCTCGGCCGTCGCGCGGGCGGCTGTCTGGCTGGCCTCCCGGCTGCGCGCCCCTTCGGCCGCCGGCGCGCGTGCTGCCTTGCTGTCCCCGCCCCGTGGGCCCCGTGGGCCCCGTGGCCCCCGTGGTGCGCCGCGGCCTCCCCCCTGCCCGCCCGTGGGGGTCGCCCCTCGGCCCTGGCGCGGGCGGCTCTCTGGCTGGCCTGCCGGCTGCGCGCCCTTCGGCCGCCGGCTGGTGTGCCGCCTCGCTGTCGCCCCCCCCGTGGGCCCCGTGGGCCCCGTGGGCCCCCGTGGGTCGGCCGTGGGTCCGCCGTGGGCCCCGTGGGCCCCCGGGGGCCCCTTGGCCCCCTGGGCCCTTGGGGGCCCGCCGTTTCCCCCTGCCCCGCCCTTGCGCGCCCGTCGCCCGCCCGTGGTCCCCCGTGGCCCCCCGTGCGCCCGCCCCCCCCCTGTCCCTGCGCGTTCCGCCCGTCCCCCTGGCGTGGCCGGTGTGCGGGCGGCCCTTTTGTCGCCGCCCCCCTGGCTGTCGGGCCCCCCCGTGGCCCCCCTTCCCCCCTTGCCCCGTGGCCCCCGGCGCTCCCCCTCGTTGCCTCCCCCGGCCGCGCCCGGGTCGGCCCCCCCCCCCTGCCCGCCGGTGCGGGTGGCCCCTCGGCCGTCGCGCGGCGGCTGTCTGGCTGGCCTCCCGGCTGCGCCCCTTCGGCCGCCGGCGCGCGTGCTGCCTTGCTGTCCCCGCCCCGTGGGCCCCGTGGGCCCCGTGGGCCCCCGTGGGTGCGCCGCGGTCCCCCCCCTGCCCGCCGTGGGGTCGCCCCTCGGCCCTGGCGCGGGCGGCTCTCTGGCTGGCCTGCCGTCTGCGCGCCCCTTCGGCCGCCGGCTGGTGTGCCGCCTCGCTGTCGCCGCCCCCGTGGGCCCCGTGGGCCCCCGTGGGCCCCCGTGGGTCGGCCGTGGGCCCGCCGTGGGCCCCGTGGGCCCGGGGGCCCCCTTGGGGCCCCCTTGGGCCCTTGGGGGCCCGCCGTTTCCCCCCTGCCCCGCCCTTGCGCGCCCGTCGCCCGCCCGTGGTCCCCGTGGCCCCCGTGCGCCCCGCCCCCCTGTCCCCTGCGCGTTCCGCCCGTCCCCCTGGCGTGGCCGGTGTGCGGGCGGCCCTTTTGTCGCCGCCCGTCCCCTGGCTGTCGGGCCCCCCCCGTGGCCCCCTTCCCCCCCTTGCCCCGTGGCCCCCGGCGCTCCCCCCTCGTTGCCTCCCGGCCGCGCCCCGCCCCGGGTCGGCCCCCCCCCCTGCCCGCCGGTGCGGGTGGCCCCTCGGCCGTCGCGCGGGCGGCTGTCTGGCTGGCCTCCCGGCTGCGCGCCCCTTCGGCCGCCGGCGCGCGTGCTGCCTTGCTGTCCCGCGCCCGTGGGCCCCGTGGGCCCCGTGGCCCCCCGTGGGTGCGCCGCGGCCCCCCCCCCTGCCCGCCCGTGGGGGTCGCCCCTCGCCTCGCGCGGGCGGCTCTCTGGCTGGCCTGCCGGCTGCGCGCCCCTTCGGCCGCCGGCTCGTGTGCCGCCTCGCTGTCGCCGCCCCGTGGGCCCCCGTGGGCCCCGTGGGCCCCCGTGGGTCGGCCGTGGGTCCGCCGTGGGCCCCCGTGGGCCCCCCGGGGGCCCCTTCGGCCCCCTGGGCCCTTGGGGGCCCGCCGTTTCCCTCCCCTGCCCGCCCCTTGCGGCCCGTCGCCCGCCCGTGGTCCCCCGTGGCCCCCCCGTGCGCCCCGCCCCCCCCTGTCCCCTGCGCGTTCCGCCGTCCCCCTGGCGTGGCCGGTGTGCGGGCGGCCCTTTTGTCGCCGCCCGTCCCCCTGGCTGTCGGGCCCCCCCGTGGCCCCCCCTTCCCCCCTTGCCCCGTGGCCCCCGGCGCTCCCCCCCCTCGTTGCCTCCCCCGGCCGCGCCCCCCCCGGGTCGGCCCCCCCCCCTGCCCGCCGGTGCGGGTGGCCCTCGGCCGTCGCGCGGGCGGCTGTCTGGCTGGCCTCCCGGCTGCGCGCCCCTTCGGCCGCCGGCGCGCGTGCTGCCTTGCTGTCCCCGCGCCCGTGGGCCCCCGTGGGCCCCGTGGGCCCCCGTGGGTGCGCCGCGGCCTCCCCCCCTGCCCGCCCGTGGGGGTCCCCCTCGCCCTCGCGCGGGCGGCTCTCTGGCTGGCCTCCCGGCTGCGCGCCCTTCGGCCGCCGCCTCGTGTGCCGCTCGCTGTCGCCGCCCCGTGGGCCCCGTGGGCCCCGTGGGCCCCCGTGGGTCGGCCGTGGGTCCGCCGTGGGCCCCCGTGGGCCCCCGGGGGCCCCTTCGGCCCCCCCTGGGCCCTTGGGGCCCGCCGTTTCCCCCCTGCCCCGCCCCTTGCGGCGCCCGTCGCCCGCCCGTGTCCCCCGTGGCCCCCCCGTGCGCCCGCCCCCCCCCTGTCCCCTGCGCGTTCCGCCCGTCCCCCTGGCGTGGCCGGTGTGCGGGCGGCCCTTTTGTCGCCGCCCGTCCCCCTGGCTGTCGGGCCCCCCCGTGGCCCCCCCTTCCCCCCCTTGCCCCGTGGCCCCGGCGCTCCCCCCCCCTCGTTGCCTCCCCGGCCGCGCCCCGCCCCGGGTCGGCCCCCCCCCTGCCCGCCGGTGCGGGTGGCCCTCGGCCGTCGCGCGGGCGGCTGTCTGGCTGGCCTCCCGGCTGCGCGCCCCTTCGGCCGCCGGCGCGCGTGCTGCCTTGCTGTCCCCGCGCCCGTGGGCCCCGTGGGCCCCGTGGGCCCCCGTGGGTGCGCCGCGGCCTCCCCCCCCTGCCCGCCCGTGGGGGTCGCCCCTCGGCCCTCGCGCGGGCGGCTCTCTGGCTGGCCTGCGGCTGCGCGCCCCTTCGGCCGCCGGCTGTGTGCCGCCTCGCTGTCGCCGCCCCCGTGGGCCCCCGTGGGCCCCGTGGGCCCCGTGGGTCGGCCGTGGGTCCGCCGTGGGCCCCCGTGGGCCCCCGGGGGCCCCTTGGGCCCCCTGGGCCCTTGGGGGCCCGCCGTTTCCCTCCCTGCCCCGCCCCTTGCGGTGCCCGTCGCCCGCCCGTGGTCCCCCCGTGGCCCCCCGTGCGCCCCGCCCCCCCCTGTCCCCTGCGCGTTCCGCCCGTCCCCCTGGCGTGGCCGGTGTGCGGGCGGCCCTTTTGTCGCCGCCCGTCCCCCCTGGCTGTCGGGCCCCCCCGTGGCCCCCCCTTCCCCCCCTTGCCCCGTGGCCCCGGCGCTCCCCCCCCTCGTTGCCTCCCCCGGCCGCGCCCCCGCCCGGGTCGGCCCCCCCCCCTGCCCGCCGGTGCGGGTGGCCCCTCGGCCGTCGCGCGGGCGGCTGTCTGGCTGGCCTCCCGGCTGCGCGCCCCTTCGGCCGCCGGCGCGCGTGCCGCCTTGCTGTCCCCGCCCCGTGGGCCCCGTGGGCCCCGTGGGCCCCCGTGGGTGCGCCGCGGCCCCCCCCCTGCCCGCCGTGGGGGTCGCCCCTCGGCCCTCGCGCGGGCGGCTCTCTGGCTGGCCCTGCCGGCTGCGCGCCCCTTCGGCCGCCGGCTCGTGTGCCGCCTCGCTGTCGCCGCCCCCGTGGGCCCCCGTGGGCCCCCGTGGGCCCCGTGGTCGGCCGTGGGCCGCCGTGGGCCCCGTGGGCCCCCCGGGGGCCCC